>JAQBSW010003133.1:0-88829 GCA_029291075.1 Eudiplozoon nipponicum
GCAAACAGTTAATGTTCGTGACTGCATAGGAATTGTGCATCCGACATTTCCAGTCAAGTTCAATGTATGCAAGACTGCTAGAGGTGAGAGCCGCATATCTAAATTTGATTTCCATATATATTCAATGCGGTTTGATCCTCGATAGTCAGTTTGCCGTCGTACTCTGATGATGATCATGGAAGGTCGAAACGCGTCAGTGCGTTGCAGCTGGCGGTAGTTTTGTTATGTTGTTCGATGACTGGTTAAATACAATGGGATTGGTGTTTACTTCAAGCACGCAAACTTGATTTAAAAAAACCAGCTAATTTTATTTAATCTTGACGAAAAAGCCGACATAAAAGACGTTGAGAAATTAAACATTTTGATCAAGGACGCGACCCAATCTGATGTAGCTAAATGTTATAGGGTGGGCATCCGGTCTGATCGTCCAAAACCTGTTGTGGTAAATTTATCAAAAATGCTAACGAATATGCAGATTAGAACCATCAAGAAAAAGAAAAGTGGGAACCCAAATTTTCATAGCATATTTATTGGACGTGACAAAACATTTTTCCAACGGAAATTGGCAAAAGCGAAAAAGCTAAAGCACTATCAGGAGCGGAAACCGTCTACTTCAGATGACGCTATTATAAGGAATTCGTCAAATAAATCAAAAATATCAAAAAGCGATGTATCGTTACTCAATGTTGTGAACAGCGGGTGGAAGAGAAGTATAGCCTCAAAACCCAGCATAAAGGACAATTAAGAAACCAACAAAGATGAACCCGTAAAAGTCGATAATTTTTTTTTGTTAAGTCGTATTCTGCATATACTTTATTATATGCCAAATTTAGAAGTGTTAAGAACACAACGTTTTGCTGTGTAATTTTGTAATAAGTAACGATTTTGGATTTTATAATATTATCTGAAACTTCGCTCAACAAAGACATTGAAAATCACGAATTTGACATTATTCTCTATTGAGAAAATACAGATCGCTGGATAAAATAGGCGAAGGAGTACTTATTTATAGTAAATCTTTATTAAATGCGAAATTGTTACATACTAGCGAATATAATACTGTCATTAATTTTTTAACTATACAAATCAATAACTTGATCTTAACCGCGGTTTACAGACCGTTGTATGCTAGTTTATATGATGATCAAATATTTACTAATTTTTTTTCAATCTATTTTGGTCTGCCATGGTTATAATGTGGTGGTAGGCGATTTTAATAAGTTACATGACTGTGAAATAATCAATCTTTTTTCTAATCATGATCTGAAGCAGATTATAAAGGAATCAACTAGAGATTCGGAATGCTTATATCATGTATATTTAGAAATTGAAGCAGTGAACTCACACAGTTATGATTTTGTAAACTATTTTAAGGAATTGGAACACAAACAAATAATTTTATAATGGTAAAACGTGAGTAGCAAAACATTGAAAATTAATTTTGAGAATGCTCACCTGCAATGTTCCAGTATCGACTGGAATCTTTTTAGAGAGTTTAACAAAATTATTGATTAAGAAATATTTTATATAATGAATACTGATGAATTAGTTTCTTCTGTTTAAACGTTACTATCTGATATATTTCAGACATCTACGCTTACAGATATTATATTGAAGCGAATGAAAAGGAAATTATGTAAACTAAGAATTAGATGAGATATTATAATGAAGTGTAGACCTGTAAATAGTATTAAAAATGAGGTTAAATTTGATTTTTAAAGAAATTAACTCATCACTGCTGATAATCCGTCAAAGATCAGAAAGAATTATTTTGACCAAACTGAAGAGTAATCCTAGACTAGGATACAAACTCCTCACAGATTACAGTAAATATAAGGATAAATTAAAGCTTATATTACCTGAGGATAAAACTAAGTAAGATTTTCTCTGTAAATTGGATGAAGTATTTGGCAATTTGATATGTAATCCATAGAATGAAAGCAGTTTTATGGATCTTTCTGATCCTTCGGGAAACCAGGAACCAGTACTGGTTATTTACAGTGATGCATTGATAAAATTAATGTTAAAAATAATATCAAAACAAAAAGATCGCCTTGGTATATCGATTTATAACCTACTTCAATTACCTTTAAATTTATGAATGTGCTTTGCAATTTTATAAATAGAATTTTGACGAATGGTAAATTACCAATCGATATTCTAACGATAGTAGCTAAACCGTTGCCAAAAGTAAGTAAGCCAACGTGCGCCAGTGATTATAGTCTAATCTCTATTATCCCTTCGTTTTTGAAGATAATAGAACGATTGATACTAGATCATTTAGAACTTATGCTGCCGGTTGATTTTGATATGCGTCAACATGGTTTTACGAAAGATAGATCGACAACTACTAATATGCTTTCTATGTGGAAACATGTAATAATATTAGACGAGAAAAAGTTAGATGCATTAATTGTATTTAATGATATCTCAGGACAGATGGGATTGGGATGGATAATGGTAAATGATTTGATATCAAAATCGAAAAAAGTAACAAGTGAAATTCCACAGGGATCATGTTTGGGACCAATTTTATTTGAAATCGTATTTGCACATTTAAAAACTAAATCCTTAACGGTCGAGTTTGCAAATTCGCTGATAATTTAAAAATAATCTTTCCAATTGATCCAAAGAATGTCGAATTCTCCAAAAATAATGTGACACTAGATTTGTATGATTTAAGTAGATTTTTAAAAAGACTATGGCTGAGAGTAAACCGTAAAAGAACGAGAGCTTTAAAAGTAGGTAACAGAACATAATTTAATTATGTTTATTTTCATGATGCTGTGATTAATGATGTTTTTGAGATTAAACTTAAGGAAGAAATTAAGGATTTAGGCATAACTATTCAATGTACAGATTCTGCTGAGAGACGTATTGAAAGGATAGTAGGCAGTGCCAAGAACAGATGGACAGTAATAAATAGAAATATTTTATCGAATTATATTGAATTTAAAATTTCTATAATATGGATTAGAGCTATACTAGAAAATGCTGCCGCTACTTGGAATCAATTAAAAAAAGGGTTTGTCAAACAAGATAGAAGCTGTACAAAGAAAAATTGTGTAACAAATTAGCCCTATCTTTTGCACTATATACGCTACTAGATTATTGTGTTTATCACTGCAAACTTTATGGTTTCGGAGGATGTGGTATTGCATAAACGTTTCTCAAGCAAGCTGCAATCGCCCTTTTATTTCTTTGTTTCGGTTTTACAAATCTTATTCTTCACAATATATCCCTGCATCTAATTTGTGTTTTGAATCGTGCTTATTTGGAACGTTAAGGAACAGGTAATTTAATAATTTTGTTTCTCGCCTCTAATCTCTTTCCAGGTTATTGATTAGGATGTATTGTTACCTAAGAAATACACAATCATTTGCTGATTACGAAATTAGTCAAATATTTATTTAAGTTCGTTTAGCATGGAAGATAATCTTAAATTTGAGGAAACTGATAGTTTCTCCAGTCATTTCAGGAATTAACTTAATATATGTGGAGGTGAAACCCAACTTATCAGACCCCAATACATATATATTAAGACTGAATTCGATTTGGCGTCCATGCAGTTCTCATTAACTAAAAGTGTTGGATCTTTTACAAAATATGGCGACTGCGCTAATCAAAATCTAATCAGTCTGCCATCACATACATTCGAAAAATTTTTGATTTGGGTCGGAGATGTCCAAAAGCTATTTAAAGCTTAACCAATTGTGAACTATATGGATAAATTCCCATGTGCCAAAAGGCCATCAATTCTGTTCTTATAGATCCTGGCAAAAACCATTGCACTGTTTGTCCTTTATTCCTCACTAACAGGCCGTTTTGTGGGCTCAACGATTTATATGGTGCGGAGACCACTGTGCCGTTTTTTAAACTGATTGACAATTTCCATGCCAGTGGCATCCTTTCCCTGTTCCTCAGAGACTTTTACAAGTGGCCAAACACGGACAGCGGAAATTCTGCTGAGCGCATCGGCTGCCGCATTCTTGAACCCGGCTCTATGATGAATTGATACATCGTATTCTTCCAGCTCTGCAATGGCTCGATTTACTCCTTTCTTCTCAATATTCAGTGATCTCTATTATACTAGTGCTTTGTGGTCGGTAAAGACATCTATGCATCCACCGATGACAAAATACATAAACTTCCATAGCGTCCATTGTACGGCAAGTAATTCCTTTTCTGTGACGGTATAGTTCTGTTCCGCCTTAGAGAGTGTGCGACTTATATATTGTGCAGGACGTCCGTCTGCTTGTAACACCGCTCCTATCCGAATATCTGACGCGTCTGTAACAATTGACATATTACCTACCGGGAACGTCACAATAATTGCATCTAATAATTTCTGCTTGCATAGCATAAACGCTTCTTGAGCCTCCTCCGTCTAACGAAAGGGTATCTTGGCACTAGTTAACTTAGGCAAGGGTTGCTGCGTAACCGCCATCCCTGCGAGATATGGTCTATAGAAATTCACCGTACCAATAAACCGGCGCAATTGTTTTCTAGTAGTTGGCACCGGATAATCCTTGATAGGCTGTATTTTCGAATATAATTGCATACATGCCTCCGCTGAGACTGAGTGACCCAGGAACCACACTTAACGACCTATCTGATTTTTTTCTGGATTAAAGTGTAATCGCTATTCTACAACTTTGGCCAACATCTCCTGCAGCGTAATACGTAATTCGTGTTCAGTAATGTCCCATATAATAACATCGTCCACGAAAGAGTCCATCATTCTTTGGAAACATTTTGGTGCGTTTTTAAGACCAAATGGTACCCGGGTGAATTGAAAATGACCTTGGGGCCGCACGCCTATTTGCCAAAATCCCTGTGTAAAATCAAGCACGGCAAACTATTTGCCCCCCGCTAGCTTTAGGAAAAGATCACGGTGAACCGGCACAGGATGCGGATCAGGTTTATTCACTGAATTTAATTACCGGAAATCAGCCGCCGTTCGCAGCGAACCATCCTTTTTCGTAACGTAAACCATCGGAGTTCAAAAACGATTCAAGAACGCCAGCTTCTATTATTTCTTGGGTTGCTCGAGTCGCTGCTGCTAATTTCTTTGGAGGAGCACCATATATTTCTGTGGTTTGTAACTTTCATTTAGTTCTAGCCATAGTTCAAACTGGTAGACCGTCGGCCCTGGGTTACTTATATACTTTATTGAATTAATGCTTTCAGGACTCGATATGCATATAAGCTTATTTTAAAGGTCTATCCTTTTAACCGATTGTCAAATGAATTCAAGTCCCAATAAGGGTGTTTGCAAATTCGCTACAACAAAAGACATGTGGTAGATATTTTCATTTATTAAAAATTTCTTGTCCCATTCGGCGGCAGCCACCATCGATGCGCCCGATGTCTGACATGAACGTGCTCTCGAAGTTTTTACGTTTTTTAATGGCCAAGTCAGAGGCAATACCGTCATATCAGCTCCAGTGTCCAATTGTATTATTACTGGCTCTCCGTTTAAGAGTTCTAAAAATTTTACTTTAATAAGAATCCTTAGATTTGGCAACGTTTACCATACTTATTTTTCTTCGAAAGCCATCTGATTCGGAACAATTTATGGTTGTCCTGCTGGTCTTGACTCGTTCTACCCCTTGGAGCCACCAAAGGATTAATATTTTTGCCCTGATCTCGACCAATTTTTTTTGTGAGATTGTGGATCGTACTTACCCATTGAACTGACCGTTCTCTAGGAGCACTATACTGATTTGTTTGATGCTTTAATGACGTATTCGTCGAAGCTGGTGTCCTTATATATTGACAATGCTTCCATACTACTGGCTGTTGCCGTCTGTCGCGGACTTGCTGATTATGCCGCAATGAATTCTAGCAAGGTATGACTCTCCTGCCAGATATTGTAACTGGATCCATGCGTACAGTTGGAGCTGGCAATTTGGTTGATATCATGGCTGAACATTGAAGAGCCTGAAGTCGTTCTTTCATGCCTCACTGGGCGCTGGATATTGCACCGTATCTGGTAGAATCCAGCAGCATAATTATTATGGCCTCATGCGAGTACAACCAGGGTAAAGACTCAGTTAGCTTGGAGGACCACCGCTTGATGCGTGCCATTTTTCCAAGGGGCATCTCACCCAGTAATGGTTTTGGAATGTACAATTCTGAAAACTTCTACTGAGGTCTGGCTCAAAAGTAATCCAGCACAGTCTTTTGTACTCTTCATACATGAGGTCGAACGGCAATTCCATTTGGACTGCTACTGTCCGGTCAACTAACTCCTGGACAGTCACACGCACAATAGGTGCTTCCAGTGTAAATACTTGAGATTGAACTGATGCTTCAATATTTTGAACCACAGCTGGTGCCTTTCCACACCTAGTCGTGCCAACATGGGGTTAAATTCTGATGAAGGTCGGTAAAAACTCGTCGATTTGGCTTAAAACGCCGGCATATTTATAATTGATTCCTCTTCGGCGAGGTCGACATTGTTGTGTCCACCTTTATTGTTTGGGCCATTCCCGTGGATTTCCTCGGTATTTATTATCAGTGTATCATTCAGATGAGACTTAATTATGCCTAATTCTGCAGTGAAATTGTTCATTTTTTCATTCAGAACCTGAATTAATCTTTCCGATCCATCAGAAGCCATTTTGTAAAGGTACTACATATGCTTTATTTTTATTCATATATATATATATATATATATATATATATATATATATATATATAGTATTTTGCTCGCATAACGAGCATCGATTTAATTTGAAAAATTTCAAATATTAATTTTATTATGGTCACTTTATTTTCAAGCCTGCTTCCATCATTGTTCTGACTGCTTCATCTTTATACGAGCGCTTCTGCGAGGACTTTCTGTTGCATTAATGCTAGCACTAGATAGGACCCCTTTTGTGTTCTTTGTATCAAAATTTGGCTATTGCTGCAAGGACTACTTAAGGTCAAGATGATGGTAAACAAACATTTCGGCATAGAAGTAAATGGAGTTGATGATTGTGTTAATTTGGATCGTTACGCTCCCCAGTATTTCTGGATTGACGATAAGATTGAATAACTAGATGTGTTGAATGACCATCGTACCATGGACTAATCTGGTGTGTGCAACTCGAATACGGAGGCACGAAAGTCACATCAGCAACTTTCACAAGACGCACTGTTAAGGGCATTGACATCATGTTCTAATAAGTTATAAGATTATAACTTTCTGTCAATGTCAGCTGAATTATCAGTGCCAGTGACAACTATACAGGGCGCAACGTCGACGACGGAGATAACAGTATGCACAACTCGCTCAAATAGAATTCAACGTCAGGCAAAGAACAACGATCACGTCAATTATTAGCCGTCTTTTTTAGAATGTAGAGTATGGCGAAGAAGATGTTTCCTCCGACAAAATTAAAGTAACATTTATTGATAAATTTAAACCACAGTGGCTGATTAAATCGAATATTATTTTTTTCAAATTAATTGTTTAATTTTTAGAACATTGTTTGTTTAAATACTTTGCAGTATATATACTTTTGGAATGTGAGTAATTCCAGTTTTGTTATTCTGTATCTGTCCTGTCGTGACTTTCTCTAGCAAGTTCAAATTGGCATTTAATTTCTTTGTTTCTGTTTTACAAATCTTGATCTTTACAATATAACACTGCAACTAATTTGTGTTTTGAATCGAGCTTATTGGGAACGTTCAGGAACAGGTAATTTAATAATTCTGTCTTTCGCGTCTAATCGCTTTCCAAGTAACTGACTAGGTTGTATTGTTACGTAATATGTACACAGTCCTCTGCCTTTTACCAAATTAATCAAATGTATATTTCAGTTCGAGTAACATGGAAGATCATCTTAATTTAGAGGAAACTGATAATTTAGCTCAAGATATTGTGGGCATGAACATAATACATGTGTAAGAGAAACCAACTTATCAGACCCGTATATTTGTATTAAGACTGAACCCGTTTTGATATCTATGTGGTTCTCATTAAGTAATATAGTTAGAGCCTCTACAGTATGCTCGTACGTTAGCGTAATCATCGTTTTAGATTTCATCACGAATCTGACGGAACGTGTTTCCGGTACTTTGCTAAGGTTCATCTCCATACAGTTTGGTTAACCATACGCTCTCATTTCCCCCGTTACCTTGGAATTTGTCATCATTTTCTTTTCACATTTGTTTAATTCTTCCTTTTTCTACAAAAATATCTACTAAATTGTAGAACTAATCAAGACAACTTGGCGTGTTTATACAATTAAACAATAATTGATTGCGCGGGTGTAGCTTGAAATTCATTAAATAAAGTTTGCGAGCTTGAAGCAAACACCAATCCCACTGTATTTAACCAGTCGTCGAACAACATGACAAAACGCAACGCACTGACGAGTTTCGACCTTCCATGATCATCATCAGAGCACGACGGCAAACTGACTAGCGAGGATCAAACCGCATTGCATATATATAAAAAGCAAAATTAGTTATGCGGCTCTCGCCTCTAGTAGTCTTGCATATATTGTACGTGACTGAAATGTTGGCTGCACAATTTCTATGTAGTCACGAACATTAGCTGTTTGTAGCTTTCGCCACATATACATATATAGACAATACAATTAAAAAATAATTGATTGCACTGGTGGTGGTAACAATTTTTTAAATAAAGTTTGCGAGCTTTAAGCAAACAGCAATCCCATTGTATTTAACCAGACGTCGAACAGCATAACAAAACGCAAAGCACTGACGCGTTTCAACAATCCATGATGATCATCAGAGTACAACGGAAAACTGACTAGCTAATATCAAACCGCATTGTATATATATAGAAATGCAAATTAGATATGCGGCTCTCACCTCTAGTAGTGTTTCATATATTGTAGGTGACTGGAAATGTCGGCTGCACATTTCTATGAAGTCACGAACAATGTATGCCAGACTCCTAGAGGTGAGAGCCGCATATCTAGTTTTGCTTTCTAGAATAGAATAATAAATAGAATATCTTTATTTGGATTCAAACCACACATGTTCTATCAAATAATAAAATTAGAAAATGTACAATATGAAAAGATATCACATCACATATATATGTGCAATTAGTTGTACTGTATAATTTATCAGCATCAGAAAGTACTAGCTGTAAACAGTGATAGATTCTTCATCAAAATTACAAAAAAAATTTAAGTTTATAATTGAGTATAACATTTGTAAAAAAAAAGGAACCATGACTAATAATTGATTGTGTGCATTGTTGATTAACATAATGATATAATGCATAGCATTTCAGCTTTAATAATACAAAATTTGAAGATAGAATCTCAGGAGAAATTATGTTGCTGAAAAAAATTAATCCTGTCTTTATTTAACCATGAGAAAGTATTATCATAATCAAAATTAAAAATATCAGCAGGATTGAACACATTTTCTAGTTCGGTAGATAAAAATTTAAAAGACATTTTAGTTGGAGGCGTTTCTCTAAGCCCCTTTGGCAATTGATTGTAAATTCTGCAAATTTTTGAAAAAGAGAATAGCTTGCCCGCAACATTCCCCACCAATGGTGGAGATATTGCAAAATGACCAGATCTAGTTCCACTTCATGACTCTTTCTTATGGGATTCATATAGGCACCAGACCACTGGTTCAAATGGAAAACCTTATGCAATAGCAATATTCTCCGAAACCATAAAGGGTGCAGTGATACAAACTGTAATCTAGTGGCGTATATAGTGGTGGAGATAGGACTAATTTGTTTCACAACTTTTCTTTTGTACAGTTTCTATCTTATTAGACAAACACTTTGTTAAGGGATTCCAAGTAGCGGCAGCATATTCTAGTATCGGTCTAATCCATATTATAAACATTTTTAATTTTATTTCATGCGATATAATATTTCTATTTAATAATGCCCATCTGTTCTGGCGCTGCCTACTATCCTTTCAATATGTCTCTCAGCAGAAAGCCGTACAATGAATAGTTATGCTCTAAATCCTTAATTTCTTGCATAAGTTTAATCTCAAAACATCATTAATCTCAGCATCATGAAAATAAACATAATTAAAATCTGTTCTGTTACCTATTTTTAAAGCTCTCGTCTTTTGACTGTTTATTTTCGTCTTAGTGTTAACAAATATCTACTTAAATCATACAAATCTAGTGTCACATTATTTTTGGAGAATTCAACATTATTTGGATCAATTGAAAGATTATTTTCAAATCATCAGCAAATTTGCAAACTTCAACCGTTAGGGATCTTAGTTTCCAATGTGCAAATACAATTTTAAATAAATTTTTGGCCTGAAACTTGATCCCCGTGGAAGTCCACTTGTTACCCTTTTCGATTTAGATATTAAATCGTTTACTTGAATACTCATTCTTCGATTATATAAATAGTATCTAAGTAATCTTAAAATATGCGGATCAATATCTAAATAAATTAATCGTATTCAAAATAGCATCAAAAGATATAGAGTCAAAAGCTTTTGAGATATCTATGAATACAATTAATGCATCTAACTTTTTCACATCTAATGTAATTACATACGTTTCCACATAGAGAGCATATTAGTAGTTGTCGACCTGCCTTTCGTGAAGCCATGTTGGCATATATCGAAATCGGCCGGCAGCATACGTTCTAAATGATCAAGTATTAATCGTTCTATTATCTTCAAAAACGAAGGGATAATAGAGATTAATCTGTAATCACTCGTTAATGGCTTACTCACTTTAGGCAGAGGTTTAGCTACTATTATTAGTATATCAATTGGTAATATCCCATTCTTCCAAAATTCTATTTATAAAATTGCAGAGCGCATTCCTAAAATTTAAAGGTAATTGAAGTAGGTTATCAATCGATATACCAAGGTGATCCTTTTGTTTTTTTGATTTTTATTTTTAACATTAATTCTATCAATGCATCACTGTCAATAACAAGTCCTAGATCCCATCTCTGAAGGATCCGGTAGATCAATAAAATTGCTTTCCTTCTGTGGGTTACACAACAAGTTGCCAAATACTTCATCCAATCTACAGAGAAATTCATAATCGCTTTACCCACAGGTAATATAAGGTTTAATTTTCTTTATATTAACCGTAGTCTGTGAGTTTGTATCCTAGTCTAGGATTACTCTTTCAGTTTGGCCAAAATAATTCGATCTTGGACGGATTATCAGCAGTGATGAATTACCTCTTTATCGATCATATCTAACCTCATTTTTTTAATACTATTGATAAGACCACATTTCATTATATTATCTCGTTTGATTCTATTACATAACTTCCTATTGATTCGCTTTTGGTATAACATCCGTAAATGTAGATGCCCCAAATATATCAGATAATAACAATGAAACAGAAGAAACAAATTCGTCATTGTTCATGATAAAAAAACATTCATAATCACTCGATAAGCTTAATTCTCTAAAAGATTCCAGTTGATTCTGATATATATGCAATGCGGTTTGATCTTCGCTAGTCAGTTTGCCGTCGTACTCTGATGATGATCATGGCAGTTTTGTTATGTTGTGTAAAGACTGTTAAATACAATGCGATTGCGTTAAAATTCAAGCACGCAAACTTGATTTAAAGAATTGGAGTGTCTATAATATTATATCAAGGTAACTTGATACCTCTCCATAAACAATCTATGCAATTATATGCTGGTTGTTGGTGAGAACTAATATTTTGCAGCATTCATTAGGTATTGCGAAACTAGTAACAAATTAGTTCAGTTGGTTTATCCTTCTTGGTCACAAATAAATTAATTTGTTACTAGGTTCGCAACACCTAAGCTATGCAATTGATGTTTCTAACTGTACTTTAAGTCCGTTTTGCATTTCCAGCTAAATTCTAGGCAAATCGTGACTAAAATTTTATCCTAGTGTATGATAATGATGTATTCAGTTTTCTATGTAGACTCTCAACCAAACTATTTGCTCTGATATTGTATACAATTGTGCACTCTACTTCAACCCCTAAAGAATTCAATGGTCAAAAATCATTTTGGGCATAAATGGGTTATCACATTCACTAGTGACTCTCGCTACTAAACCATATCGTGACAGCTATTTCTGCAAGAACTAAATAAATGTTCCTAGGCTGCCATGTCCCTCAAGATCGCAACCTAAAATGCCGAGAATGAAACAGTATCCATCGTAAGGACATATTTATCCAGAGATCTAGGACATTTATGCTGTGTCGACGTGTACCTGTGACATAATCCGCTGGTATTCAAAATTGTCCCATTCCGTCTTTTGAATGTCACCAAGACATGCGTTTGACACTGGACGCAGAATCTAACCTAAAACTTATGCATTACTATATATTTAAATAGTGACCAATCCAATAGTAGTTTTAACGGAAGATCATCTCAATTTATGTAGCTGTTGAATAATTTGTACCTTACTTCTAACCTTAAATAAGTTGAGCTTCTGAAGCCCTAAAATCTTTACAGTAACCACCGATCGCTTAACCTCTGGCGTCTGTATAACTGCTTAACTAAAACAATTACCAACGAATCAACAGCGTAAGCCTCTACTACATGCTGATAAATCGTTAGGAACGCTAAAGAGCCTACGATTGACTCCCACTGGATCAGTTACATGTCTGCTTCGTGATTTCTGTGAAATTGTTCATCACCACATTTACTTTATCTGAGATATGAGCAATTGTAATGTCAAATTCAGGTAATCGGGTAACTTTAAAATTCATCCGCTTAAAATAAATACGTCTGTTTTACTTAACTGAGATTCTAACTATGGTTTATAATCAGTCAATGACTTAAACGGGTGGCTGCAAATAGTATTTAAATATGTAAGAGCAGGGCATAAACCCAATGCGATCCACCTCCTCAAAATCGCATTGTGCTGAATGGTGTAGAATCTGTGCTTTCATAAGCAAATGATACTACTTTTCTGTAGATATAAAGTAGTGTTAATCCTATACTTTGTTATATCCTGCGCTTAGTGTTCTGGTTTGCTGAAAAATACGAACCCTTTTGGTAAATGTTTAAAAGGATAAATACTTCAAACCTACGATTGTCAATTGTTCAGAATTTAGAAAGTAAACAGAAAAAATAAATTTTTAAATTTGAACGTCATTAAAGTCTTTCTTATTTTAATCGCTAAATTCTTTGATAGCTATCTTTTGCTTATGCTGCGTTAATGATTAAGCTCTTATGCAAAGCGTAATAGTACTATCAACTCGAGATGATGTACTACTACTTTGTGAGCCCATTGCCCTTAGCACTGCACAATTAAAACACTATCAGTATTTCCGCGACTACTTCGCAAATTCCTCGTCGACCACGGATCTGAGTAGATGAACTGACCTCACTACCGTGGTCCCAGTCATACACCTCACCGCCTCAGTATCTTGTCAAAATTCAGGATGTTTGGATTTAACGCTAAGTTAAAATGGATCAAAATTTACATTACAGTGATGTTATCTTTCATGTCAGCGCCAAAAATATTCCGCGTAAACGACGATTTCTGCCCCAACGTCACTGGAAACTTCTTTAACTCTCTTCATCATAATTGTAAATTCGTGATTAGCCCAAATTTGATAACTGGAATGTGGCACTACCTTTTCCATCACATCTGATCTGACAATGCTTAACTCGGCAGTCGTGTCTTTTAAGAACTTAAACCATTTAGTTCGTACATTATGACATACTTGTTGCAGTTTTATCCAGAAAACTCTTCGAAATCCCATTCAAAATGAAATCTAGCTCTTGTACGGAAATAAATGCCGCGCCAATTTCCATCAAAGCTCCTGAACCCGACGTTGACAGTTTCGATACATCTTACAGGCAGACTTTTGGAGCCTTTCGTTGTCTAACTGTCTGTGGCTTCATCTAGTAGAGGTTTTACGTAGTTTTTCGGAAGAGCTCTGCCTTGCTAACGGACTAGGATTATCCTACCGTCGAGTCCTAACTGACGCCGGAAAGGTGAAACCTTGTCTTGAAATATTCCAATCTTGGCATACTTTTGATGAGAAATGCATCACTGTGTGGTCTTTGAATAGAATAGAATAGAATATTCATTTGGATTCAAACCACACATGTTCCATCAAATAATAAAATTAGAAAATGTACAATATAAAGATATCACATCACATATATATGTGCAATTAGTTGCACTTCATAATTTATCAGCATCAGAAAGTTCAGCTGTAAAGAGTGATGGATTCTTCATCAAAATTTGAAAAATTTAAGGTATAATTCGAGTATAACAGTTTGTAAGAAAAAAGGTAAATCATGACTAATAATTGATTGTGTGCATAGTTGATTAACAAGATGATATAATGCATAACATTTCAGTTTTAATAATACAAAATTTGAAGATAGAATCTCGAGAAATTATGTTGTTGGAAACACAATTAATCCTGTCTTTTATTTAACCATGAGAAAGTATTATCTTAATCAAAATTAAAAATATCAGCAGGATTGAACACTTTTTCTAGTTCGGTAGATAAAAAATTTAAAAGACATTTTAGTTGGAGGCGTTTCTCTCAAGCCCATTCGGCAATTGATTGTAAATTTTAAAATTTTTGAATAAGAGAGTAGCTTGCTCGCAACATTCCCACCATTGGTAGGTTGACTTGAATAGAATAGAATAGAAAATCTTTATTTGGATTCAAACCTTACATGTTCCATCAACAATAAAAATAGAAAATGTACAATATAAAAACATATCACATCACATAATATGTGCAATTAGTTGTACTGTACAATTTATCAGCATCAGAAAGTTCGATTATAAAGAGTGATAGATTCATCAAAATCGAAAATCCTAATGTATTATCTGAGTGTAAATATTGGCGCAAAAAAAAGGGAACCATGACTAAATAGAATAGAATAGAATAGAATAGAATATCTTTATTTTGGATTCAAACCACACATATTCCATCAAATAAAATTGGAAATTGTACAATATATATTAAAATAATTATCACATCACAATATTTGTGCAATTCATCTCGTGTAGATAGGTATATCTCACTAGTTGTACAATACAATATGTCAATATCAGAAAGTCTGACTGAAAAGAATAATATATACATCATCAAATTAGGAACAATTAAGGTATAATTCGAGTGTAACATTATGCAAAAATTGAGAACCATGATTAGCAATTGATTGTATGTAATGTTAACTAATTTGAAGATCTAGTGCATAACATTTCAATTATAATAATACAAAACTTGGAAATAAAATCTCAATAAAATCTGTTTCCGATAACAATTATCCTTGTCTCTTATTCAACCATGAGAAAGTATTATCATAATCAAAAAAATAAAAGATATCAGCAGGATTGCAGACTTCAAGTTCAGTAAATATAGATTTAATAGACATCTTAGGATGGAGGTATTTCTCTAAGCTCTTCGGCAATTGATTATAAATTTTGTAGATTTTCGCAGAGAATAACTTGCTCGCTACATTCCCCACAAAAGGAGGAGATATTGCCATATGTCCAGATCTAGTTCCAATTTCATGACTCTCTCCTTATCGGAGTCATATAGGGCACAGTCCACTGGTTCAGACGGAAAACTTTTATACACAACACATCCTCCGAAAAACCAGAGATTGCAATGACGCAAACTGTAATTCGAGGCGTAGTGACAGTGCAAGAAGTAGGACTAATATGTTTCACAACTTTTCTTTTGTACAGCTTCTATCTTATTAGACAACCTTTTTTTTTAATGGATTCCAGGTAGCGACAGCATATTCTAATACCGGTCTAATCCATAATATATACATTTGAAGTTTTATATCATTTGATAAAATAGTTCGATTTATTAGTGCCCATCTTTTCTTTTATACCTCTGCCTACTATACTTTCAATATGTCTCTCAGCAGAAGCTGTACACAAATAGTTATGCCTAAATCCTTAATTTCTTGCATGTTTAATCTCAAACACATCATTAATAACTGCATCATGAAAATAAACATAATGAAAGTTTGTTCTGTCTCCTATTTTTAAAGTTTTGTCTTTTTATTGTTTATTCTCAGCCCTAGTGTAAACAAAATATTTACTCAAATCATACAAATCTTAAGTCACATTATTTTGGAGAATTCGACATTCTTTGGATCAATTGGGAAGATTATTTTTAAATCATCAGCGAATTTGCAAACTCGACCATTAAGGATTTTAGTTTCAAAATTTGCTAATACAATTTTAAATAAAATTGGCCCCAAGCTTGATCCCTGTGAACTCCACCCTGTTACCGTTTTGATTTCGGCATATCAAATCATTTACTTGAATACTCATTCTTCATCATATAGATATTTATAATCTAAAAATAATTCGGTTCAATATTCAACAAACTAATCGCATTCAAAATAGCATCAAAAGATATAGAATCAAAAGCTTTTTGAGATATCTATAAATACAATTAATGCATCTGAAATTATTCTCGTCTAATGTGATTACATGTTTCCACATGGAAAGCATATTGGTAGTTGTCGATCTACCTTTCGTAAAGCCATGTTGACATAAGTCAAAATCAGCCGCATCACACAAGTCTTGAAATGATCGTTGTATCATCAATCGTTCTATTATCTCTCAAAACGAAGGATAATAGAGATTAATCTATAGTCACTGGCGCACGTTGGCTTACTAACTTTTGGCAACGGTTTAGTTACAATCGTTAATATATCAATTGGTGGTAATTTCCCATCATTCAAAATTTAATATAAAGTTGCAGAGTGCATTTCTAAATGTTAAGGGTAATTGAATTAAATTATCAAATCGAAATACCAAGGTGATCTTTTTGTTTTTTTGATTTTGATTTCAACATCAATTTTATCAATTCATCACTGTCAATAACAAGTCCTGGTTCCTGTATTCTAAAGGATCTGATAGTTCTATAAAAGATTTCTATTCTAATAATTGATTGTATGTATTGTTGATTAACATGATATTCAATGCATAACGTTTCAGTTTTAATAGTACAAAACTTGAAGATAAATCTCGAGAAGTTATGCTGCTGAAAATAATTAATCCTGTCTTTTATTTAACTACTGAGAAAGTATTATCATAATCGAAAAAATTAAAAATATCAGCAGGATTGAACACTTTTCTAGTTCGGTAGATAAAAATTTAAGAGACATTTTAGATGGAGGCGTTTCTCTAAGCCACTTTGGCAATTGATTGTAAATTTTGAAAATTTTTGAAAAAGAGAATAGCTTGCTCGCAACATTCTCTACCAATGGTGGAGATATTGCAAATTGACCAGATCTAGTTCCAACTTCATGACTCTTTCCTTATTGATTCATATAGGCACCAGTCCACTGGGTTCAAATGGAAAACTTTATGCAATAGCACATCCTCCGAAACCAAAGGATGCTGTGATACAAACTGCAATCTAGCATATATAGTGCAGAGATGTGGACTTATTTGTTTCACAACTTTTCTTTGTACAGCTTCTATCTTATTAGACAAACCTTGTTAAAGGATTGCAAGTAGCAGCAGCATATTCTAATATCGGTCTAATCCATATTATAAACATTTTATATTTTATTTCACTCGATAAAATATTTCTATTTACAGTGCCCATCTGTTCTGGCACTGCCTACTATCCTTTCGATATGTCTCTCAGCAGAAGCCGTACAATGAATAGTTATACCTAAATCCTTAATTTCTGCATAAGTTTAATCTCAAAAACATCATTAATCTCAGCATCATGAAAAATAAACATAATTGAAATCAGTTCGGTTACCTATTTTTAAAGCTCGTCTTTTTTACTGTTTATTCTCAGCCCTATAAGCCAACAAAAGATCACATTTAAATCATACAAATCTAGTGCCACATTATTTTCTAAAAACTCGATATTTTTTCGGATCAATTAGAAAGATTATTTTAAATCATCAGCGAATTTGCAAACTCGGACCGTTAGCTATTTTAGTTTCCAAATGTGCAAATACAATTTTAAATAAAATTGGCTCCCAAACTTGATCCCTGAACACCACTTGTTACCCTTCGAATTAGAAATCAAATCATTTACTTGAAAACTCATTCTCTGATTATATAAGTAGTAATCTAACTAATCTAAAAATATTCGGATCAATATTCAATAAATTAATCGCATTCAAAATAGCATCAACAGATATAGAGACAAAAGTTTTTGAGATATCTATGAATACAATTAATGCATCTAACTTTTTCACATCTAATGTAATTACATGTTTCCACATAGAGAGTATATTAGTAGTTGTCGACCTGTTATTTGTAAAGCCAGGTTGGCACATATCAAAATCAGCCGGCAACATACGTTCTAAATGATCTAGTATCAATCGTTCTATTATCTTCAAACGAATGGATAATAGAGATTAATCTATAATCACTGGCGCACTTTGGCTTACTTAATTTTTAGCAATGGTCGGCTACTATCGCTAATATATCGATTGCAATTTCCCATCCTTCAAAATTTATTTATAAAATTGCAGAGCGTGACCATAAAAGTTAAATGTAATTGAAGAAGGTTATCATTCAATATACTAAGGTGACAATTTTGTTTTTTTAAATTTTATTTTTAACATTAATTCTATCACGTATCACTGCCAATAACAAGTCCTAGATCCTTGGTTTCCGAAGGATCAGGTAGGATCAATAAAATGGCTTTCGTTCTGTAGGATTACATAACAATTTGCCAAATACTTCATCCAATTCACAGAGAAATTCATAATTAGTTTTACTCCACAGGTAATATAAGCTTTAATTTTTCGTTATATTTACTGTAGTCTGTGAGTAGTTTTTATCCTAGTCTAGGATTACCTTTCAGTTACGCCAAAATACCTTCGATCTTGGACGGATCATTAGTAGTGATGAATTAATTTCTTTATCGATCATATCTAACCTCATTTTTTTAATACTATTGATAAGACTACATTTCATTATATTATCTCGTTTGATTCTTAGCTTTACATAACTTCCTATTGATTCGCTTTGGTATAACATCCGTAAATGTAGATGCCCTAAATATATCAGATAATAACAATGAAACAGAAGAAACAAATTGTCATTGTTCATGATAAAAAAACATTCATAATCAATAGATAAGCTTAATTTAAAAATTCCAGTTGATTCTGGAACATTGCACGTGCGCACTTTCAATATTAGGTTTCGTGCTTTGCTACTCGAAAGGTTCCATTGTAAAATGATTTGTTTATGATCCACTTCTTTAGTAATTTACTACATCATAACTTTGTGAGTTCAACGTTTCAATTTCTAAATATACATGATCTAAGCATTCCGAACCTCTAGTTGGTTCCTTTATAATCTGCTTAAGATCATGATTAGAAAAAAGATTGATTATTTCACAGTCATGCAGCCTATTAAAATCTCCTACCACAACAATATTACTCATGGCAGTCCAAAATAGATTGAAAAGAATTAGTAAATATTTGATCATCATATGTATTAGCATACGGCGGTCTGTAAACCGCAGTTAAGATCAGGTTATCAATTTGTATCGTTAAAAAATCAATGACAGTGTTATATTCACTAGTATGTAACACTTTCTGCATTTTATATCGATTTACTATAAATGCACTCTCCACCTCTTTTTATCCAAGGATCTGTTCTTCCTAAATAGAGAATAATGAGGAATGTCAAATTCATAGTTTCAATGTCTTTGTCTAGCCAGGTTTTAGTTAAAATTATAAAGTCAAAATTGTTACTTAATATAAAAATCACACACAAAAAATTTTTTACTCTAAAACTTCTACAATTAGCATAAAATAAAGAATATGTACAACAAAACTCATCTTTACATTTTTCCGATAGTTACCGAAGTTTAACTTTTGGTTTCCTATAATTCGTTTGTTGGGTATTGTAGCTATAGTGCGTAAATGTCTTTATCATCACATTCATTATGCTACCTCTTTTATGATTCTAGAATCTACTGATACTTCGTCTTTGTGATTTTAGAATCTACTGACACATCCTTTATAAAGTAACTTGTTTCGGATTATCCTGATCCATTATCTAAATTCTTCTTCAATTTCTTCGCTAGTTGACAATAAATTTCCCAGTTAACTGTTCCTGCAGATGAATATATTGTGGAAGTTATAACATTCTTCTTTCTTCTTATTGATATCTTCCACTTGTTTGTTTGTCGGCCTTCTTGATAGTTTTATCACAACCGGCCCCGGTCGTTCAGTTTTCTTGACAACTCTGTAGCATTTTGTTATTTCGGCCTCAGTCAGATCTTTGATTAAATCATTTAACTTCTCAACATCATCTGGGTCAGCATTTTCATTAAGATTAAATAACATTAATCATTTCTATTTTTCAAACCCAGGCAGAATCTTTCAGTTGGATATTATGCTCTACTTTTCATCTCTGAGTGCAGTTTTTACGTCGCTGAACATATCGCCTGTGCCCAGTTAGTTCAAATACAGTTGCCAACATCTGCTTTAATTTATCTTCTTCCGTTTAACTTCACGGTCAAATCATCAATTTTTGCGCTTAAGTATTCATTTTCCTTTCCGCTAAATCACTTTTCTGCATGTTTACTGAACATCCGATTCCAGCTTAAAACATCTTATTTTTAATTGCGATGTTCTCCTCCTTTTAGCTCCCCGCCAGAAAATTTCGAAGGGCAGTAATAATTTTCTCACCAAAGTAATTCAACAAAGTCGGAGCCATTATAAACTGCGCGCGTGACAAGGTGTTGTTTGAACACCATCACGTGATTTTGCCTTCTCAGCACGTGGAATTCACTGGTTTTCGATAGAAATATGATCTAACTCTGCCTAAAGTCATCTTCGTATTTCGCCAAAACCATTTTCGTTTTAAGGTATTAAGTTTATTCCTTTCGATGTCAAAAAGCTTATCTGAGTAAAGACGGAGTCTCTACTCTTAGTATGATCTCTGCTAACACAACATAACAAATTGTTCCTGATGTCGGTAATATTTATCTAACTCGAGCTATCTGAAAAACCTAAATTTTATGTATTATATAAATCCAACACGGATATTTATCTTCCGGAAATTCTGCCGCAAATATATTGTTAACAGCTATTTTATTAATTTTTTTCATAAAATTTAGATGGAAAGTTTATTTTCCATTTCATTTTCTGATTTAATGGGTCAGTAATTTTAAATTAACATCTCATCTTATTGTTTTTATCGTCGTCGTCGTGTTAGTGAAGTCAGATTCGCATTTTCAAAATTACTAAAAGTATCAACAAATTTAAAACAAGTTACTTTCTAAATTCTTTCTAGAACCTTCCCATGGTTAAACTCTCAGCAATTCCGTCAAATTCTCTGCATCCTAACACAAATTTAATTTCCTTTTTAAATCCAAATAAGACATAGTGCAAATATACATTAAATCAGAGTGTGGCTACTTACCGTCTCATTTTTGACGCAGTTCACCTTACGAATACGATGATTAGATGAGAGAACTCGTTTGGTTTGCATCAAGAAGATAAGATCCTTCCGATACATAAGATGAAAATTATATGTGAGCAATTAAAAATTTTAGTATTGTAGGGGCCCTTTATTTGCTACGATAGAAGAGCCCTGAGATGCTGTGTTCCAACCAAATTTATGCGGAATGGTAACTTAAATTGAACTGTTAAATTCCTCAAAGCACTTTCACTTGAGTTCAAATTTCAAGTCCTCCGGTCAATTGCACTGTATCTCCCGAGCATATTTTTCCATGTTATCTAATATTTTAAAATAAGATTTAATACAGTATATTTATCGCAACGAAGCGCAAGTACACTCGCCATCTCACTGATTGTTAAATCTTGCCTTTTCTTTAGTTTAAACCTCGACAACAGAATATCCACGATTATTACCCAGCGAATTTGAACCATTCGAACATCATCAACAACAAAATTTTAAAGTCAATTTTAACAATGTTTTGTAAAATTATCGCTTCATGCCAAATGTATTTCAGTAGACAAATAAGGTTAAGCCAGGAACATGCAGTATTCAAAACACGAAACTTCAAAATCTCAAGATGACTCAATAAATAAAGCCACCAAATACAGGTCAATTATTTAAACCATGCACAACGACAATTCAAAAGAATTTTTAAAACAAAACATTGTTCATGAAACCAGCGGTTGGCACCAAAATTGATATATTTTTATATCTTGATTTAATTAATGTCCCGTAATTTAACTTACCTCAACATTATCGAGATTATGTAATGTAAAAATATTTTAAAAAAGATCGGCCGTGTTGGCACAATCAAAGCGGCTACCGATAAGGTGAAATGAATTGTTGGGACTCAAGTAGGTGGGACGACAAGCCACAAATATCAAAGAACCGCTGTATCAACAAGCGACAAAAATATAGTTAGAAATCTACGGACACATCACTGCATAAATTTGTCACACGAATAGGAACGAGCGGAATGATACATTAGGAAATTAAAAAAGATCTTAAATAGACCAAATGATTGACACATCAGCCTATACAATAATGACAAATAAGTGTATATATGTATTCCGTATACTATTTACATGCTAAAAGTAATAAAAGCGCAAACGTTCATGTTAAGTTTATAAGGAACAGCAGTTTTGACTTCATAATTTTGGTTGAAACATGGTCTACTTGATAAAATAGATGATCATGAATTTAGATTGCTGGTTAATCATTGTTTGGTTAGCTCCTATCCTTTGATTTGAAATGACTCTAACTATGTTGCATGCCAAATTTGAGAAATTTGTTGCGGACCTCCAGAACGCAGTGGAATTGCTGAAGGAAAGAAAACAATACTAGTAAAAATAAGTTGCAAATTTAGAATCTGTCGTTGGTATATATGCAGCAAAATTGGGTTAGCTGAGAAGACGTTTGATACTTTAAGTGCGAAAATTTGAGAGTTATTAGAAGAGCTACACGTGGAATTGATAAATTAAAGATTGATGTATAGCCATAGGAAGAGTTGGAAGATTCAACATCAGAAGAAAATACATCAAACAAAATATTACATCAGTTGAAAAAATTCTGAATATATTGGCGACATATATTGTACGTGAATGGAAATGTCGGCTTCAAGAGATTTCTGTGGAGAAGTCACGAACATTGGCTGTTTGTAGCTTTCACCACACACACACACACACACAAATATAGACAATACAATTAAACAATAATTTATTGCGCGGGTGGTGGTAACAATTATTTAAAACAAATTTGCTAGCTTGAAGTAAACACCTTTTCAATTTATTTAACCAGTCGTTGAGCAACATAGCAAAGTACCACCAGTCGCAAAGACTGGTTAAATACAATTGGATTGGCATTTACTCCCAGGCTCGCAAACTTGATATAAAAAAATTGTTACCACCACCCCAACAATCATTTATTTTATTTAATTATTATTGTCTATATATTGTGTTTATTGTGTGTTGTGAAAGCTATAAACAGCCAATTCGTGACCCCTGAAGAATTATTACGTATTTATTCCAGTCAGATCAATGTATGCAGAGATTGCTAGATGTGAGAGCCACATATCTAACTTTGATTTCTATATATATTCAATGCGGTTTGATCCCGTGCTAGTCCGTTTGCTGTCGTACTCTGATGATGGTCATGGAAGGTCGAAACGCGTCAGTGCGTGCGTGGCAGTAGGTTGCTATTTTATCCGACGACTGGTTGAAATACAATGGGATTGGTGTTTACTACAAGCTCGCAAACTTAATTTAAAGAACTGTTACCACCACCCACGCAATTAATTATTGTTTAATTGTTTTGACGTAAAGAATGTTGAGAAATTAAATGTTTCAATCAAAGACACCGCGGAAGCTGATACAGTTAAATGTTATAGGGTGGGCGAACGGTCTGATCGTCCAAGTCCTGTAGCGGTAAAATTATCAAATGGCCGACGAATATCCAGATTAGAGCCATTAAAGAAAAACGAATACCCTAATTTTCACAGATAATTTATAGGGCGCGATAAAATATTTCTCAACGGAAATTGGCAACAGTGGAAAAGTAGAAAAAACAATCAGGAGCAGAAATCCTATAATCAGAGTACGCTAATATAAGGAGTTAATCATGTGATTCAAAAAATACAAAAAAAACGAAGTATCTTTACTGAATGTTGTCGACGGAGAAAGAGTTATGTAGCCTTAAAACTCAGCAAAAAAACTATAAAGAAACCAAAAAAGGGTAAACTACTGAAAATCGAAAAACTGCTTAGATAAGTCCCATACTGCATATACCCTATTTAATGCCAATTTTAGATGAGTTAAGAACAAAATATTATGCTGTGTAATTTTTATAACAAGTAACGATTTTGATTTTATAAATAATCTAGGTGGCTCAGCAAATACATTGAAATTCACGAATTTGACATTCCTCATTATTTGTTATTTAGAAACGACTGATCGTTGGATAAATGAGGTGGAGGATTACTTATTTATTGTAAATCTAGGTTAAATACAAAGAGTTTATACTAGTGCATAAATTATTGTGATCCTAATATTTTTTGGATTACTCAGATACTGTTTATATAATTGAAGAATAAGTATTCAAGTAAATAATTTGAGAATCAAATCGCAAAAATTAACAAGTGGAATTCAACAATGATTAAGTTTGGGGCCAATTTACTATTTAAATTCGTATTTGCACATTTGGAAACTAAGATCCTTAACAGTCGAGTTTGCAAATTTGATGATGATATAAAATTAATATTTTCAATTGATGTGAATAATATCGTGTTTTCCAAATTAATCTGACACTATATTTGTATGAGCTAAGTAATTATTTGATAAAAATAGTGCTAAGAATAAAAATTAAGAAAACGACAGCATTAAAATAAGGTAAAAGAAAAGAATTTATTTAGGTATATTTTCATGATGCTATGATTAATGATGTTTTTGAGATCAAACTTCAGCAAGAAATTAAGGATTTATGCATAACTATTCAATGTGAAGCTTCTGTTGAGAGATATATTGAAAGGATAGTAAGCAGTGCTAAGAACAGATGGACACCAATAAATAGAACTATCCTATCGAACGATATAAAATTACAAATGTATAGAATTTGGATTAGACCAAGACTGGAATATGCTGCCGCTACTTGGAATACCTTAAAAGGGTTTGTCAATAAAAAATAGAAGCTGTACAAGGAAAGGTTGTGCAACAATTAGCCCTATCTCCTGCACTATATACGCCACTAGATTACAATTTGTATCACTGCAAACTTTATGATTTCGTAGAATTTGCTATTGCATAAATGTTTTCCATTTAAATTAGGGGACTGGTGCCTATATGGATTCAATTAGAAAGATTCATGAAGTTGGAACTAGATCTCGACATTTAGCGATCTCTCCTCCTTTGGTGGGGAATGTTGTGGGGAAGTTATTCTCATTTTCGTAAATTTACGATATTTACAATCAGTTTCTAAAAGAGCCTAGAGAAACGCGTCCATCTAAAATAGCTTTTAAGTTTTTATGTACTAAACTGGAAAAATCCAAAATCCTGCTGATATTTAAAATTTTGATTCTGATAATATTTTCTCGTGGTTGAATAGAAGACAATGATAATTGTGATTATTAACTTACCCTCTTGAGATTATAATGTAGGAGACTTTTGCGAGATTTATCATTCCCTACATTAGTTTGGTAGCGGCTGTGGAGATCCGTGCACATGATTAATCCCCGGCTTTTTCCCGATATGTGAAGATAGAAGACTGATATGTAGGATCACAAATGTATTGCAAATGGTTTCACATATGAAATCATAAGTAGTCCAAATTGACCGTGCTCTAGACTGCAATAAAATTAAATTTTAACACAAATGAATGTCTTAAACACCAGTCAGTCAAACTAAATTGTCCGTACTCTAGACGACAAAAGTTAAAACGGTATTCACCAAGATGAATGTTTCATGCACAAGTCACAGTTAAACAAAATTTTCCATGCACTAGACAGTGGTAAAATGAACGCTATTTACAAATTTGCATGTCTTTCACACAAACAATTATTCCTTCACAAATTTTTAAATTGAAATGAATATAGCCTGGCAATTGAAAATACATGATGATATGAACATAGTCACTGTTAAGTTGTCTATGAAATAAATTGATGAAATTCGTGTAAAGACTTCAACGACAAAAATTCACAAATAATTAATTCACTGTTTGCTATTTTTTTAACTTATGTCATTATAAAAATCATTATTCTCTGAAATACGGATAGGCATAGTTAAATTTGAACAGTAAATCCCTCAACGTAAACTGCGAATAAGTCAACTGGGCGAATAAATCCACTGTGACACAATAGTCCACAGCGTGTTCCATGCGTATCGCGCTCGGATCTGTATATTTAATAAACAACCCTATTAATTACAAATAAAATTGCAGTTCAAGAAATCTCAATTAAAACTGCTTGAAAATAACAGAGATTGTTTCTAAAACCACAGTTAAGAGAAATATTGTGTAAGAACAGAGTTAGATTATTTGACCTTAAAGAGCACTGTATTTGTCAAAATCAAACATCGTTGGGTTGTAACGCGAAGCCGCGTGTTAGAATAATTTCCACGTTTTGGTACTATTAAATTTTAAATTTTATGCATTATATAATCATGTTAGTCAACAATACATACCAACAATTGATAGTTGTGTTTATTATTTTTGCCTAATGTTACACCCGAATCATACCTTAATTTTTCATAGTTAGATGATGAATGTATTACTTTTTATATTATTAATTATTGTACAAATGCGATAAATTAATAAGATCGTTTTTTCCTATTTCATAATAATTATATCAAAATTGATATGACGTATGCAGTGATATTTTAGCCGAATTTTTTCATGTTGATATATTGTACATTATAACTAGAGAGATTTATTAATCTATATGAGACTAATTGCACATATTTGTATGATGTGATATTTTTTATATTGTACATTTTCGAATATTATTATTTATTTGATGGAACATGTTTGGTTTGAATTTAAATAAATTTATTCTATTCTATTCTTTATTAGATCACATAAATATGTACAATCAGTCTCATACTGATAATTAAATGTCTCTTGTTTTGATACACCATATTAAGCAACGTCAAAAAAAATTAGCAGTAATATCACTGCATACGTTATGTCTATTTTGATACAGTAATTATAATAAAGGAAAATATGTTTTTTTTAATTAATCTCATTCGTACAATTATTGATTACATAAATATTTACAGAATCATCATCGAAATTAAGGTACAATTCGAGTATAACATTATGCAAAATTGAGAACCATGATTAGCAATTGATTATATGTAGTGTTGACTAATATGATGATATAATGCATAACATCTCAATTTAATAATACAGAATGTGGAAATAAAAATTTTATTCTCTTTCTCGAAAATCTACAAAATTTATAACCAATTGCCGAAGGGGCTTAGAGAAATGCCTCCATCTAAGATGTCTTTTAAAACTTTATCTACTGAACTTGAAAAAGTCTGCATACCTGCTGATATCTTTTATTTTTTTTTTGATTATGATAATACTTTCTCATGGTTGAATAAAAGACAAGGATAATTGTTATCGGAAACAGATTTTATTGAGATTTTATTTCCAAGTTTTGTATTATTATAATTGAAATGTTATGCACTATATCTTCAAATTAGTTAACATTACATACAATCAATTACTAGTCATTTTTGCATTATGTTACACTCGAATTATACCTTAATTGTTCCTAATTTGATGATGTATATATTATTCTTTTCAGTCGAACTTTCTGATATTGATATATTGTATTGTACAACTAATGAGATATACCTATCTACATGAGATTAATTGCACAATTATTATGATGTGATAATTTTTTTAATATATATTGTACAATTTACAATTTTATTATTTGATGGAATATGTGTGGTTTGAATCCAAATAAAGATATTCTATTCTATTCTATTCTATTCTATGTTGCTGATCACAATTATCCCTGTCTTTTATTCAACCACGAGAAAGTATTATTATAATCAAATTAAGAAGATTTTTGCGCGTTTCTCGTACAGTACATATAATAATTATATCATAATTGATATCACGAATGCAGTGATATTTCTGCCGAATTTTCTGATGTTGATATATTGTACATTATAACTAGAGAGAACAACTTTTCTATATGAAACTAATTGCACATATTTATGTGATGTGCTATCTTTTTGTATATTGTACAGTTTAAAATATTATTATCTATTTGACGGAACATGTGTGGTTTGAATTCAAATAAAGATTTTCTATTCTAAAAAAGACATTTTAGATGGATTCGTTTCTCTAAGCTCCTTTGGCATTTGATTGTAAATTTTGTAAATTTTCGAAAAAGAGAATAATTTCCCCTCAACATTCCCCACAAATAGGGAATAGATTGCCAAATTTCCAGATTTAGTTCTAACTTCACATGAATTTGCCAGAGCGCAACAACCGGAATTAACGTGCTTGTGGATTTACATAATTTTTTTTAAATTTTAAATAGAGATCGGGGTTCAATTATTTTTTATTTTTAGATTCTCTTGATTTCTCGTCTGATTTCATCTCTGGGAAATACCTGGAATTTACTTGCATAATTTACTTGGAATTTACCTACATATTTCAAGGACTTACTAATAGGATTTTATAGTTTTATATACATATATATCCATTTTTTCCTCTCTCGTCATATTCTACACTATATCTGTTTTCATATCTCACTCCTCCATCATGAACCAGATTTTATCGCCAGCCTCCACTACCCCGTTCTTAATACGGAAACTAATTTACAATCAAATGGCTGATATCACGGCACTGCTCAGAGCTCAAACTGGCAACCTATCAATCTCCAACTTGCAGCCACACCAGTTGCGTCGGGCTGAACAATTTGCAAACGATGTAACAAGGGAGGTTGCTCTGCGTAATCACTGTAAGCGCAACCTCTTCCTCTGGTCTCCGCACTCTCTACTCTCAAAGTATGATCTGGCCTTGGATCTAATCAGGCAATTGGTGGACAACTTGAACCACCTCAAACAGATCTCTTACGGCAAAGATTTAGCTTTTGTGCTTTCTTCACACAAAAGACTGTCCGACGACGAGCTTAGTCAACTCAAATCGCAATCACCCTTATTATCGACTGGCAAAGTCAAATTAAAGCGTGATTGCATTTTACTACAAACGACTATATAACAAGTTCAGACTCCTCCCTCGCCAGACACTATTCCCTCTCCTGAAGCTAGGCACGACAGCCAGGCTGGATTAACACAAAGAAGCACCGATCATTTTATGACGGCATCCTCGCTGACGTCACTTCTTCTGGACACTTCATGCTGACCTCTCGATTTTGAAGGCTCCCCGTCACCACTAGCCCATACTCCAAAAGCAATCTCTCCCCACAAACCCAAGATTTACCACGTTGTCGTAACCGACCCCACCGCGTAAATACCCCAATTAACGGGCCCCCTCCTCCTATCTTCACTGCCAGTCCCAAATCCTCTCGTCCTGTCATTATCACGAACTGTGAGGAGGTCCTGAAACCGACAAAACGTAAGACGCCCACGGCCACGCGGGATATCGATTCAGTACCATTAACTTCCTCTTCTACCAAATACATCGACTCCACCCAAGATTCAGTCCAATCAACTTACTCTTCCACCAACTACATAGACCTCACCCTGGATAGATGTGTCTCTGCCTCTGATCAGATCCTGCCCCCTACCAATCTCGCAACGCCGCTCCACAGTATGCCCTCAAAAACGAATAATTCGCCTCATACCTACTTTCAAATCCTCCAATTACGTCACCCGCCTGAAAAATTGGGACTAAGGAGAGTCAGATCGACGCTGACGCTCCATTCTCGCCAGCAAGCGATCAGTCACTCTCATTAGCTCCCGATCTCGCTCCCGTCGCTAGCGGAAAGCTACGCCCGCTTCTCCTTCCCGGTTTAGCCCTCTTTCCCACGAATAACTTTCAGCAATTCTTATAAACAGTATATCGCTTACGCCAAAAATTAAACAACTGCGCGCATTTGTATCCTCTAACGAGCTAGACATGTGCTTTCTTGTTAAAACATGTGTGTCCCCTAACATACAATGCGATGGCCTATTCCTCATCAATAGTTACACTTTCCTTCGTAGTGACAAAACTGTCAGTCGAGGGGGAGGACTGGCTGCCTATGTCCGATCCTCTCACGTGCCCAAACGCTTGCCTTCATCGAACTCATTAGGATTAGACTTATTCTTGTTTCAGCTACTGATACTTAAAAAAAGTTTGTCTGTTTGCGTTGTCTACAGACCCTCCAATCTCTCAATCATTGACGACACTCGTGTGGCTTAATTTATGTCCACTTCTTTCTCTCAGCACTTCGATCGATTCATCGTTGTAAGCGACCTCAACCTCCCACTGGAAAACTGGCAAAATCCAACTTCTGAAAATCACCCATTGCTTCGACTCGTTGCGGATAACCTACTTAATTACTTTGTGCACTTCCCTACCCAAGGGAACAACCAACTTGGCCCTGTCCTCTCCAACAAAGATGTTAGCAATGTCCAATCTCGAGAGATCTTCCCTAATCTCGATCACTGTCAGGTATTCTTCCTTATTCTTCTTTTATCCTTTTTCCCTAAAGAGGACATTCAATCATTCAGGCAATTCACTGATAGGGGAAAAGTTTCGCCGACTCTGTGACGCCTTTAACTGGAAAGATCTTTTTCTCACAGACAATCTCTCCTAATTTCCAATGCCGCGTTTTGCGTACGCGGGTAATAGCTGTACACGGGCAGTTACACAAAGATCCGATTGCTCACAATTTCCAATCTTGTTTTGTCTTTGATCGGGTTGACTTGTTCTTCGTTCAACTGGAAATGCGGTTCAACCACATCTTTGTTTACTGGCGACGTTTCGGTGCCTACTTTCCAGCACCATCCTCAGGCAACACAACACTGATCACAATAGCAGATTTAAGCAAATGTGGTAACCTCGTTCCAAAACCATTCTATTTATATATATTTGACTCAACACTATTTTAATCATAGAATTTGTCTCAGTAACTAAACTCAATATATAACTATTTATAATTAGCAGACCAATCATTACCTCACGTATACATAATCTCATCTCGTATGCAGAATATTGTAGGGGAGAGAGACAGTATCGAACCTTTCATTATTTGTTATAACTGTATTGCTACTATGTCACGGTAATCAAAATTCAAAAATGATAAAACTAAAACCTTGACTGTCATATACTGTATTTTATTTAAAGCCGGGAACTCTAATGTATACAATGGTGTATGAGGTATTGCGCACATAGCAACAAATTAGTTCAAATATGGAGCAGCAAGTTACGTAGATGGATGGAGAGTGAATGTCATAGCGACGCTTAGGTGAACGATTAAAGAGAGAAAGATAGAGATAGTCTGGACAACTAACGTTTTTCAAAAAACTAATCGTAAGCACAATGCGAAGTTAATCAACTATTAGAAATAATTGCATAAGAATATTTGCTCATATGACTAAAATAATTCATTATATCTATATACATATATATCTAAATATAATATCGTAACACCTTTATATATATATATATATATATATATATATATATATATATATATATATATATATATATAGAAAAAAGTCCATTGTTAATTATTAAACATGAATAATTTCTATTCTTATTATATATTTATTTATTACGTTAGTCACACCTTATATCAATATATAACATACATGTCGATATGCATAAAAACATATATATGAATATAAGCAACAGTGTGAGACCAACTTCCCTAATCCTATAAATAAATAAATAAATATATATATATATATATATATATATATATATATATATATATATATATATATATATATGTTAAAATTATTATTTATTATTATTTTATTTATATTTTTATTTAAAAACCTTCTTAAAAAAATATTTAATATTAATGGTAATGTATAAAATGTTTTATGCCCGTATTTACATAGTATATAGAATAAACCTATTAATGTACCGATAGTCCTATCTATATATCCGTCTATCTATCACATTTTGAAGTTCCTCTTAAAAGGATATCTTGATAGCTGTTAACCATGAATATCTTCTCTAGGGCTAACGTATTATTCATTTATTAAGATATTCATAACTTACATAAATATATAAAATATAAGCAACTGTAGTCAATGTCTTATCTAATGTCCCATCTACTAACCATTGCTAAATCTGTATACCCTCTTCTGGGACATTATTATTGAGAAAGATAAGTATATAGGAATTGATATTGGTACAGTTCATTCACAATCAGTTCTCTGTAATCGAGGTTTTTTATTTAGGTTCCCACTTAATTCAGATTCCGCAGCCTCCCGTTTTCTGACCATAGAAAATGCTTCATTAAATATTGGGCCCAATGATTTTTCTACCGATGTTACATTCATTACACCTTTTCCTGATTTTATTTCAATTGACTCTCTAATTAGTCTAGTTAATCTGTTGCGGTTGCATAACGCGATGCGTTTACATCCTTCCCAGTCTATTTCATGACCCGTTTCCTTCGAATGCCTAACGATGTTGATTTTGAGGCAGCATTTGAATTGTTATTTGAACAAACAGCTGACTTGGAGCCTACCAGTATTGATTATAAAAATTTGTTCAAGGCTACACTAGTTGATCAGGCTTCACACCTGAAATCGTCTAAATGCGCAGAGCAGCATGCGTTGACAAAGCAGCATCTAAATGCACTTAGAAATATCAGCAGAAATGCAGACATCAAAATACTACGCGCTGATAAAGGAAAGAGCGCAGTTATAATGGACAAATCTGAATACGTACAAAAGATGGAAAACGTGTTAAAGGACAATACAAAATTCACACGTCTAGACGATAAATCAGATGAAATAGACAAGGTGGAGCGCAAAGTAATAAATGAAATTAAGATTTTGACAGATGCCGGTTTTATTGATGAGGCCACTGCACAGAAGCTCAAGCCAGTTGGATCATCTACACCAATAATGTACGGATTACCAAAAACACACAAAAGAGGTTGTCCTATGAGGCCAATTTTATCAATGGTAAATTCTCCGTTTCATGCACTAGCTAAATGGCTAGTTTGTTTACTTGAACCATTACGTAAACTACTAGGTAATTATTCGGTTGCCGATTCGTTTGAGTTTGTAAACAAAATTCAAGATATAAATGTTAAAAACAAGATTATGGTATCTTTTGATGTTACGTCTTTGTTTACAAATGTTACAATTGATGAAACCATTGACATTATAGTCAAAGCGGTAGAACACGATATATTACCATCGCCGGTGCCAGGTCAAACTCTACGCAAGCTTATCTTATTATGCACGAAAGACGTACGATTTCGTTTTAATGGAAACATCTACAAACAGACTGATGGTGTCGCAATGGGAAGCCCCTTATCTCCAGTGTTGGCTGAGATTTTTCTAGGGCACCTAGAAAATACATCATTAAAGAATGACATAAGTAAATTGTGCTCAATATATACTGTACGTGGATGATATATTTTCTTTTACTTAAAAACAGATCGCAATCACGAACATTGCTTCAAAAGTTTCAACAAAACACATAAGAATATCGGCTTCACGTCAGAGCACGAGAAAGATGACTGTCTTCGTTTCCTAGATGTACTGTTAAAGAAAAAAACTAATGGTAAATTAAACAGAACAATTTACCATAAAGCAACATGGTCTGCACAGTATTTGCATTACAGCGAGTTTTGTGCCATTTCAATATAAATTATCAACAGTTCGTGGTTGCTTTTCAAGAATTGACAGGTTGGTTAGTCAAGATTCTAAAGAAAATGAATATAATAAAGCAATTAACGATTTAATGTCTAATGGCTATCCCAGACAATTAATTGAATCAATTATTAATAGGGGTAGTTAACCAGACACAGACGTATTATGGGCCAGAATAGAAAACCGTCTAACTAAACATCCCATTTAAGGAGGATGCAGTTTCCCGAATGGCACAAAAGAAAGTTGAAGCAGCATTGACACGCACATTTAATGCAGCCAAACTACGAGTGTTATTTAGGGTAACACACTTGCCTTTACCAGCAATCAAAGAGAAACAGCCGTTAATGTCGATATCAAATATTATTTTCCAATATACATGCACAAGTTGTCGATCAACTTACGTAGGCCGATCAACCAGACGGTTAATTACTCGAATGAGAGAACATTGCAACTTGAACGCCTGTTTTAAACCAAATGGTGAATACACGTCTGCTATTGCGCAACACATCATCGAAACAACGCACGTATGTTCTCCAGACGTAGCATTCAAAGTAATTACTAAATGCAGAAACAAAAGGGAGCTAGCCACATACGAAGCCTTATGGATAAACAAATTGCAGCCGGATTTATGTAAGCAGAAGAAGCACGTACAAGCATTGAGCTTGAACTGGATGTGACGCACGCAATTTGATTGGTTTCAATTTTTCACACTCGCTTTGTTCACGTATTTCTATCTTGTTTTGCTTTCCAATTTATATATAAAGATATGTTCATGAGTAGATATTTGAGAAGACCATGAGAAAGAAAATTTTCTTATATCTGATAAAATTTCTTTTTGTTTTTGCACACAGGAAGGGTACAATGAATTTTATTAAAGCTCGCATTTCAAAAGAATACTACAAAAGTCCAAAAACTCATATATATAAAATTCTCTCCGTCGGACGACTCCAGTTTTGCCAAAAATTATCTAAATTATCTCCTCGACTCCTTCTCAATTCCTACTCCGCTTGCTGTAATGCTCGATAACGGAGACGCTGAGTACCTAAGCTGGTTCAACATCTCGACGGCACCCGTCGTTCAAGCAATCAAATCTAAACATCATTTACTCAGTACGGTGTCTCGGTCAGCATGATTGCCCTTCTCGGCTGGAATTTCTTCTCTCTGTTTGCTGATGTTCTCAACCAATGCCTAAAAACTACCTATCTTCCCCCGGAATGGCTCATTCGAAGGTTTCTCCTATCCCGAAAAATAGCAATTCGTCAATCTGCACATTCAAAGATCTCCTTCCAATATATATAATCCCATTTTTCACTAAAATCTTCGACAGGATCTTATACATTTATCTACCCTCGACGATCAAAAGGGCTTCATAAATGGCCGCTCGTCTTCCGCGAACTTACTCCTCTATCTCGAAAGGTCATGAATTCACTCTCCTCATCCTAGATATATCCAAGGCTTTTGATTCATTGTTGTTTTCGGCAATTAATTCCGCCTTGTTGAGTTGTGGAATCTGTGGTAATGCCCTCAATCTTCTTATTTACTATCTCTGAAACCGATCCGCAACTGTAAAAGTCGGAAATAGTCACTCAGGACTCCGTAATTGTTCCTATTTCAACCTTACACTCGCACAGGTGCAGGTTGAGGACAACCAATTCAATCTGTTTCAATATGCAGAAGACATGGTCACAGTATTCAGTAACATTACGGCATCCAAGTCTTCCTTACTTCTTATATCTGAGCTTTTATCCTCGCTCCATTCGCAGCTCAGGAAAACCGGTCGCAAACTAAACCCCTCTAAGACTCGTTTGATGAAACTCTCCTCTGACACATTCTGCTCTCTCCCGGATGCAAATTGTCCCCTTGATATTGAAATAATAGATTCGGCCAAGCACGTTGGTATTAATTTGTTAAATTTCTTGACTTCTCCCTACATCTTAAACATGCTACTAACAAATTCTTCAACTGTGCCCGTTTGATCTGCTTCAAGACTAACAACCCAACTCTCTATTTCACGCTGTTCAAGGCATACGTCCTACCCCTCATATCATACGCTAATGAATTTTACTGTACTCTCACTCTAGCCTCCTCATACGTTATTCAACTGACATTCTCTAGATTACTATAGCAAGTCTTCCTCATATCCAGAATTATCGGGAACACCTACACCTGGCTAACCTTCCACCGCTATGGTTTACCCGTCACTTACGAGTCATTTATTATTCATAAAATCACACCATGCCTATCACTGTCAAACTTCATTCACACAAGTAACCACTATGTCACACGCTCTAGCAACTCTTCAATCCAATCCAATCATACTCCCAATATTTCAATGCCGCGTTTTGCGTACGCGGGTAATAGCTGTGCACGGACAGTTTCACAAAGATCCGATTGATCAAAAATTCCAATTTTGTTTTGTCTTTGATCGGGTTGACTTATTATTTGTTCAAATGGAAATGCGGTTCTATCACATCTTTGTTTACTGGCGACGTTTCGGTGCCTACTTTCCAGCACCATCCTCAGGCAACACAGTACAAACTTCACAATAGCAGATTTAAGCAAATGTGGTAACCTCGTTCCAAAACCATTCTATTTATATATATATATATTTGACTCAACACTATTTTAATCATAGAATTTGTCTCAGTAACTAAACTCAATATATAACTTGTTATAATTAGCAGACCAATCATTACCTCACCTCTACCTCATCTCATCTCGTATGCAGAATATTTTAGGGGGGAGAGACAGTATCGAACCTTTTCTTATTTGTTATAACTGTATTGCTACTATGTCACGGTAATCAAAATTCAAAAATGATAAAACCAAAACCTTGACTGTCATATACTGTATTTTATTTAAAGCCGGGAACTCTAATGTATACAATGGTGTATGAGGTATTGCGCACATAGCAACAAATTAGTTCAAATATGGAGCAGCAAGTTACGTAGATGGATGGAGAGTGAATGTCATAGCGACGCTTAGGTGAACGATTAACAGAGATAATAGAAGGTAGTAAAATGATGTTAAGTAGTATTATGGAAATCTTAAATATTTGTATGTCCTCCACCTACTTTAGGTTCAGAAATGAATTTTATAAACAAGTTAAAGGTGTCCCTATGGGACAACCACTATCAGTCCCGGTTGCTAATATTTTTATGCACTATTTTGAAAAAAATCTGTTGTTAAAATCTCCTCTCAAGCCAAACTTGTATGTAAGATTCCTGGATGATATGTTTATAATTTGGAATCATGGTGATAATGAGTTAAATAAATTCCTCGAATTAGCCAACCAATTAGGTGAATTAAAGTTAACATTGGAAAAAGAGAATAATGATGAATTACCCTTTTTGGATGTGAAAATAAAACGGAATGGTTCCAGATTGGAAAGAGATATTTTTAGAAAAGAGACTTATTCAGGACTTCTTCTTAATTTCTTATCAAATCACCCATATGGAATGAAAATAGGCATTCTTAAATCCATGATATTAAGGAGTCTTAGAATAGTGGATATAGAAAATAGAGATAAGGAAATGAGGAGATTAAAGGAAATATTCGAACTAAATGGCTATCCGTCAAGTATAATAGATAGATTAATAGATGAGATGTTACAGAGATTTAATAATAACATAATAAACAAAGTAAAGAAGGAAACAGAACCGAATAAGCACAAATTTATGGTATTACCTGATTACAAATTGAGCAGGAAAATTAGAATAATAGCAGCTAAATACAATATTAAAACAGTTTTAAGACAATCGCTTACTATAGGCAATAAACTACCTAACCAAAAAGAAAGAGTAGAACCCCTCGAGACATCAGGAGTATATGCGATACCTTGCAAAGAATGTAATCTCAGGTATATAGGCGAAACCATGCGACCTATAAAGGTTCGCAGAGATGAACACAAGACAGCCTCCAAATATTGACACATTCAAAGATCAGACCTAGCTAGGCATTAGAAGGAAACGGGTTATGAAATAGACTGGGAGGGATGTAAACGCATCGAGTTATGCAACCGCAGCAGATTAACTAGACTAATTAGAGAGTCAATTGAAATAAAATCAGGAAAGGGTGTAATGAATGTAATATCGTTAGAAAAATCATTGGACTCAATATTTAATGAAGCATTTTCTACGGTCAGAAGAGGCGAGGCTGCGGAACCTGAATTAAGTAGGAGCCTAAGTAAAAAACCTCGCTTATAGAAAACTGACTGCGAATGAACTGTACCAATATCAATTCCTATATACTTATCTTTCTCAATAAAAATGTTCCAGAAGAGGGTATAGCGATTTAGCAAGGGTTAGTAGATAGGATATTGATTAGAGACATTTGACTCATATATATATATATATATATATATATGATTAAAGATATTGGACTCACACTGTTGCATAATATTATTATATATATATATATATTTATATATATATGCTTTTATACATTTTGATATGTATTTTATATATTAATATAAGGTGTGCATAACCTAATAAATATTTATTACTAATGTATATATATATATATATATATATATATATATATATATATATTGATAGTTTCTAATTTCACCATTTTTTAAAATGTAAGAACAAAACAACGTGCTCCATGGAATAACATTTATTAATAAATCTTATTTCTACCAGTATCTACAGCCATTGTTCTGGATTCGTTAGTATATTCGTTCATCCAATCCCACTGTACATGTGTTGTAACCAATCTCCTCTTCGTTATACTAGCCTTTGCTTATCGCAATTTAGACCACTGCTTTTGCGCAATTTAGACCACTCCTTTTGCGTAAAGTCATTTGGTGTGTCATCGCTTTCATTGTAATTGCGTCCGTAATTGATGTATGTGTCGTATTTTGCGAAGCGTTGGCTATTTTTAAAGGCATGTTGGTTATGTCTTTGTTCCAGTCCAATTTAATTTCTTTTTGAATTATTTTCTGCACGTTTAAGCAGGGCTTCAGCTTATTAATTGCAATAGCTTCAAAAGCCAGAAGCATTTTCTCTGTTTTTGCCTTGTAGAGAACTGAAAAATTGTTACTACTAACAGCATGACCTGTGAGTAGTACATGTTCGCAAATTGCTGATTTTTGTGCAGGAGCTGCACCCCTGCTTTAATACGTTTTTGCAGGGAGATCAGATTCAAAAATAAATTAAATTGGACTGGAACAAAGACATAACTGACATGCCTTTAAAAATAGCCAACGCTTCGCAAAATACGACACATACATCAATTACGGACGCAATTACAATGAAAGCGATGACACACCAAATGACGTTACGCAAAAGGAGTGGTCTAAATTGCGCAAAAGCAGTGGTCTAAATTGCGCAAAAGCAAAGGCTAGACATACGAAGAGGAGATTGGTTACGACAAATGTACAGTGGGATTGGATGAACGAATATACTAACGAATCCAGAACAATGGCTGTAGATACTGGTAGAAATAAGATTTATTAATAAATGTTATTCCATGGAGTACGTTGTTTTGTTCTATATATATATATATATATATATATATATATATATATATATATATATATATAGGATTAGGGATATTGGACTCACACTGTTGCTTATATTTATATATATGTTTTTATACATATTGACATTTATTTTATATATTGATATAAGGTGTGACTAACGTAATAAATATATAATTAGAATAGAAAATATTCATGTTTAACAATTATTAATGATTCTTCTTCAAACATATATATATATATATATAAAGGTGTTACGATATTATATTTAGATATATATGTATATAGGTATAATGATGTGACAATCTCGGGAGTGTGGAGATACCGTTAAATAAGTTAAAATTTCACTGAAAGCGTTATTCTGACAACACAAGTTAGGATAAATGATCTTTTTATAAATTCTCGTTAGCTAAAAAATACTAACACATATATTTATATATTGAAATTGACTGACCTGGTCGAGAAAAGCATCAGTCGGCACGAGCAAGTGTTCAAATCCCATTGGCGCGTGGATTTCTTGAATATTGGCTAGTTAGCAGTAGGTGTTGGCACTGCGTAGTAAAACCTCATAGGTTCCTGTAAGTGCATGGTAAAGCACCTTTTGTGCACACCGACTTTGACATACTTTTTTTCCTTTGTGCACTTTTCCCTGGGTAGACCATGTCTAATATATAAATGGATGTGGAAAAAATTTACAAATAGGGCTTAATACTTAGAACACTGATTTTGACTACCTTTCGTGACGCCATTGCTCTGAGTTTATTTTGGCCTTGTTTAAAAAACTAGGGACGTATTTTATGTTCCTTTTTCGTTTAAGTTCTTCCCTTTTGATTGGTGTATAAGTTTATTTTCACTCATTATGATCGAATGTTTTCTGATTGTCGCCTTTTTATTGATTTTATTTTTATCAATGCAGTCAAATTTGTTTGGTGCATAACTTTGATACTGAGTTTATTTATGAAGAAATCAACAGTTCTTTCTATCGAGCGGTTACTGATTGTGCGCTGCTCTATACAGACATGCTTACTAAATGGACAGTAAATCACAGGAATTATCATTTGCGTGGCTATTTTATGTTAACTCCTTCTGATAGTTCTACATAAGCACGTCAGCAGAGTTGTTCTAAGCTTCATCATTATCCTTTTTTGCATTCCTTTGTATATTCGTGTATCGGACTTCATTTCGACTAACAATTATAATAACCTGTAATCATTTTTCCAATATGAGGTTATTTTGTGCAGTAGGCTGCAAGTGAGGCTTTTGTTTTTTGGATAGTACTGGTACTTCCACTGACAGCATGTGTCATTAACAACTTTTGGTTTTGTGAAACCGTTCCAATAATAACAATGCAGTAAATATCTCGACATGTGTAAATAGCTAATGCAGCAAATTCTATGCTCAATATGCTAGAATCGCGATGGATATGTGTGATGCTAATTGATTGTTTGATAGGTGGGTAGTTCCGGCGACTGTTTTTTCGAAGATCTCTAAATCGTTGTTATTTAAGGTGACCATTTTAACTTTTGTAGAAGACTAATTTGAAAGTCTTAGTAGATCAATTAAACGGTTACTAGTTAGTTTTTAACATTACAGGATATGTCGTCGACTATAATGTCTTCGGTTTATTTTCGGTACAGTGTAGTAAAGGGGACATTCTGATGACTCTATTGAAACTGAGACATTGTGTGGAACGAAGTCGTGGCCTGACTTTGTGTGTATACGTTTAGAATGACATTATGGTGAATGTTGATGTGCCAAGTTTAATTCTTTTTCGTTACATAACTAGTTGTCTGCGCCCAAATTCATACGTTCTTTGGTATTTCGATCCACTCTACCGGTGACATTGGTCGGAACCACGGTTCTTTAGTCGCAGAATACAGTGATTATTGGAAATCTGGATCGAAATATTAATAAAATGTGAATGGAACGTATATATATATATATATATATATATATATATATATATATATATATATATATATATATATGTAGTGTAATGGCTTGATTTACCTGAGCATCATTGGTTGGGATTGCCATCTCTGACAAATTAATAATAAATTTTCAAATATCACCCCATCCTACATTATTTTATATTCTAAATCTTTGATAATATAAATTAAATAATCTTCAGCCATTTATTGCGAGTACGCGTGATTGTTGGAGATCATACTTTTTTCTGGAAATTTGTAAGTTTGCGTCTACACAGACAGAAGCACAAACATTATATATATATATATATATATCTCCTCCTCAACGTGGTACGACGGTGTCAACCATGTATCGATGGCCGATCGTACATGGGCTAACGGGGCTATGGCGGTGGTGTCACCAGGGCGTGGTGGATTTCCGACCGGCAATCGGATCTCCTATAAAATACCGCATGAGCCCGACGATGGCACCATGACTCGGCGTGTGTTCCCCGCCACAAAAGGGTTCAACAGCCACAGAATTACATGGACTCCTGGACAGTACCCCGTACTTCCGAATGGCGAATGAGCTCTCAACAGCCACCGGCAACCATGCAACTTACTGCTGCCTTGCAGACTGCGCTTGGATGTGCAAAGGCTAGAGGTGCGTCTTCGATCAAAAAGCCGAGTGGTGAGGGGACACCACCTGTACCAAATTCCCAAAAAAACTCCATGAAATGTGGAGCCGGCTTATCATCCAAAAGGAGTCAGCCGCAGTAAAGTAAAGTAAAGTAAGTATAATGAATTATTTTAGTCATATGAGCAAATATTCTTATACAATTATTTCTAACAGTTGATTAACTTCGCATTGTGCTTACGATTAATTTTTGAAAAACGTTAGTTGTCCATACTATCTCTACCTTTCTCTATTTAATCTTTCACCTACGCGTCGCTATGACATTCAATCTCCATCCATCTAAATAACTTGCTGCTCTATATTTGAATTAAATTGTTACTATGTGCGCAATACTTCATACACCATTGTATACATTAGAGTTCCCGGCTTTAAATAAAATACAGTATATGACATTCAAGGTTTTAGTTTTTTTATCATTTTTGAATTTTGATTACCGTGACATAGTAGCAATACAGTTATAACAAATAACAAAAGGTTCGATACTGTCTCTCTCCCCTACAATATTCTGCATACGAGATGAGATTATGTATACCGGGAATTTGAGATAGCTGAGGTAAGCATTGGTCTGCTAATTACAAATAGTTATATATTGAGTTTAGTTACTGAGACAAATTCTATGATTAAAACTAGTGTTGAGTCAAAAATATATATAAATAGAATGGTTTTGGAACGAGGTTACCACATTTGCTTAAATCTGCTATTGTGATTATTGTACTGTGTTGCCTGAGAATGGTGTTGGAAAGTAGGCACCGAAACGTCGCCAGTAAACAAAGATGTGATAGAACCGCATTTCCATTGGGACGAATAATAAGTCAACCCGATCAAAGACAAAACAAAATTGGAAATTGTGATCAATCGGATCTTTGTGAAACTGTCCGTGCACAGCTATTACCCGCGTACGCAAAACGCGGCATTGGAATATATGAAGCTAGCACTCCGAAAAACTTCAAAAAATACTTGAGTATCAATTACCCCCAATATATTTAATAAAATCTATCTCTTTACCAAAGCCACTAGTGTATTCAACGCTCTTCAGACGGAAATAAAGCTACTATCCTAGCAATTGGTTCCTTCTTAACCCATAACACTACTTTTCATCCCCAGGCTATCTACTTGTTTCGGATTGTAAAGTCTTTTCTGGCTGGCCTTTAATTTCCTTTTTTCCTTTCTGATTCTAAATTTCTAATTTTTGACTCCCTGATTCCATTACTATTCTAATTTTTATTCTACCGTATCCAAATATTGAATACTTTAACATGTTTTGCTCTACTAAATCTTTTCCTATTTTGTTTCAGCAAAAGACCGGAAACTCGATAAGTTTACTAAACCATCCGACGGTATAAATCGGACGTTGATTTCCCCTTGCCTTCCATCAGTCATAATCTCGCTCAACGGAATCCAATGAACCCTGCATGAGACACTGATAGCCTGACTCTCCAAAATCTAAACGTCTTTATCCTAGTCAATAATACCTAACATAAATACAATATCCGCGACAAAGAACTCCGTCGATCGACTTCGCAGTTGGTCCAACTTCACCTTTGAGCTTACACTAACATTTGTCAGTCATACACCACCTTATCCCGCATTGATGCTCGGACCCCTCACAATTTGTACTCCAGTCGATCCTAATTAGTCAAATGGAATCGCTTTTTCACCAGATCGAACTATCGCCAAGTTGATAAAGGCACTTCTCTTTCTCAACTCCTCCCTTCCCTATGCTTATAAAATTTGCTAGTCACAATCTCATTCATCTCTACATATCCTACTTTTGCTTTTTTATTTCAATGGTTTGACCTGTTGGCCTTTGTTACCAAATAAATGTATTATTATTATTACTAATAATAATAATAATACATTTATTTGGCATCAAAAGCCACTAGGCTTGACCGTTTAAATAAAAAATCAAAGATAAGATATGTGGAGGTGAATGAAATTGTGACTAGCTAAGTATTTAATAGCAGGGGGGAGGAGTTCGGGAAGGGAAATTTTATCATCAACTTCATGACAGTTTAATCTGGTGAAAAAATAAAAACAAAATTCCATTTGACTAGACAAGATCAATTGAAGTTTAGTGCATGAAATGTCCGAGCATCAATGCGGGGTAGGTTGGGTCCGGACAGATGAGTTCGAGTGTGAGATCGAAGATGATGGCGGACCGGAAGCAGACGTCGACCGACGGAGTCCTTTGTCGTGGATATTTATTTCATGAAGTGTAGAATTGACTAGGATTTAGTCGACTTGATTGAAGCAAGTGTGTCGTGCAGGAATCACTGGCGTCTGTTGAAAGAGGTTATGACTGATGCAAGACGAAGGGGAGTCGATGGCCGATGCAAACCGTTGGTGGACCAGCAGGGCTTTTGACTTTGCGGTCTTCCGCAGAAACAAACAGGAAACGGATTGGATGAACAAAACGTAGTAAAGTATCCACTATATGGATATGGTAGAGTGAAAATTGAGCTTAAAAGTGGTATCAGGGAGTCAAGAGTGAAAGAATTAAAACCAAAGTAGAAAAGTGGAAATTAGATGACAGCCAGAGGGATTTCGCCCTTCGAAATCAGTTAAGAAAATAGCCGGGGGTGAAAGAAATGTTGTGAATTGAGAAGAAACCAGTTTCGTTTCCAATCAGTCGTTTCACAAAAAATATTTTTAAAGAAGTACTTATGGAATTCTTTATTAAATTCGTGCTGGGGTAGGAGCTTTATGGCCGTGGGAAAAGCGTTGAAGACACTAGTGGCTTTGGAGAAGAGATAGATTTTTCTTAATATGGTGGGGGTATGGTTAGATTGGATAGAAGAGTTGCTAGAACGTGTGGCGTAGTGGTGACTTGGAAGAGCTAAGTTGGACAGTGGTAGGCAAGTTGGGATCTTGTGGATAAAATAAATGACTCAAAGGTTTCTGGTAACCCAAAGCGGTAGAAGTTTTGCCAGGAGTAGACATTCCCCATAATTTTGGCTTTGGGGAAAGACTCGCTTTAGAAATCTGGAGGATATCTGTACAATAGTATACGAGGAGACGAGAGTGAGAGGACAGTAGAATTCGCTAGCGTATAAAATGAAGGGTAGGACGTAGAACTTGAATAGCGTGAGTTGGAGAATGGGGTTCTTAATATTGAAAAAGATCAGACAGGCCCATTTGAAGAGTTTGGAAGTAGTTTGCGTAAGGTGTGGGGAGAAGTCTAAGGATCTTGAAAAATAAATACCAAGGTGTTTGGCCGAGAATAAAAGCTCGGATATAAGGGATAAGGAAGGGTTGGATGCTGTGGGGTTACTGAATACGATGACCATGTCATCCGCATATTTGAACAGCTTGAAAAGGTTGTCTTCAACTTGTACTTGCGCGAGTGAAAAGGTTGAAGAGAATAGGACCAAATACGGAGCCCTGGGGACCTCCAGATCGGATAACGGCTGGCATCGAGAGACCATTTCCGACTTTTACACTCGCGCATCTGTTTCCGAGATAGTAATTGATAAGATTGAGGACGTTGCCGCAAATACCGCTTCTCAACAAGGCGGATTCAATTACTGAAAATGACAGCGAATAAAAAGCCTTGGATATATCCAGGAAGAAGAGAGTGCATTCATGACTTCTGGAGAAGGAGGAGTAGCAATGATTGAGAGCAATAACTAAGTTGGTGGAAGAGGAGCTGCCATTTAAGAAACCATGTTGATCATCGAGAAGATAGAAGTTTCCTGAGACTTAAAAAAAGGGTAGATTAGGTTGTATAAGACCCTGTCGAAGATTTTAGTGAAAGAAAGGACAGTAGTAATGGGGCGGAGATCTTTAAATGAGGAGATCGACGAAGTGTCACTTTTTGGGATAGGAGAGGTCGTCGAGTTAAGCCAGTTCGGAGGAAGATAGGTAGTTTCGAGGCAACGGTTGATAACATCAGCAACCAGAGAGAAGACGATCCAGCCAAGAAGTGCAGTCATGCTGACCGAGACACAATATTGATTGAATTGGTGTTTAGATTTAATGTCTTTAATTGCTTGGGCGACAGAAGCCGGTAAGATGTTGAACCAGCGTAGGTTCTCAGTGTCTCCACTGTCTAACATCACAGCAGGCGGAATGGGAGTGGAAAAGGAGTCGAGGAGATAAGTCAACTAGTCTTCGGCGAAGCAAGAGTCGTCTGACTGAGAGAAGTTAATATACGAGGTTTTGGGCTTTCGCAGAAATTGTTGTTTGATGATAGCGTACTTTATCTTGGGGTTAGGAGCTGAGCGGATGCGTTTTTAGATTTCGAGCGCTTGTTTATTGATAACCTGTTTAATGTGCCCATCGATATGTCTCAGTGCGAGGGTGCGAGCCAGAGGTCCCTCCAGTTAACGGTGCCACAGAGTCGGCAAAACTCCTCCCAGTTAGTGAATCGCCTGAATGGTTGGGTGTTTTCCCTAGGGATAAAGGATAAGGGAGGGATGAGGAAGGATATCTGACAGTGATCAAGATTTCGGAAGATCTCCCGAGAACGGAAATCGGTCACCTCTTTTTTGGAGAGGACACAGTCCAGTTTGTTGTTCCCTCGGGTAGAAAAGTGCACGAATTGGTTTAGCAGGTTGTCCGCGAAGAGTCGCAGCATTGGATGACTTTCACAAGTTAGATTTGGCCAATTTACCATGGGGAGGTTGAGGTCGCCCACAACGACGTACCGATCAGAGTGCTGAGAGAAGAAAGTGGATAGAAGTCGAGCCCTGCGAGTTCCGTCGATGTTTGAGAGGATAGAGGGTCTGTAGACAACACAGGTAGATATACTTTGGTTATGGATCTTTAGCTGAAACGAGAAAAATTCCAATCCAAGAGAGATCGATGTGGACCAACTTTTGGGCATAAGAAAGGATTGGACATAGACAGCCAGCCCGCCCCCACGACTGACAGTTCTGTCACTACGAAGGAAAATGTAACCATGGATGAGGAAAAGGTCATCATAGTGGATGGATGGGGACAGCCAAGTTTCAAAAATAAAGCATATTTCTAGCTCGTTAGATGATAGAAATGCTCGCAGTTGATTGATTTTTGGCATAAGTGATCTGCAATTGATGAGAATTGTTGAGAGTGCTCTGTATGAGGGATGGTTAGATCTGGGAGGAGAAGCTTTCCGCTGGCGGGCGGAGCGAGATTGAGGGCTGATGACGGTGACTGACCGTTTGTTAACGAGGATGGAGTGGTCAGCTTCGATCTGGATCTCTTTTGTCCCACTTTTGTCGAGTGGGTGAGGTAATTGGAGGATTTGAAAGCAAGAGGGAGGCGACATATCTGGGCTCGGGGGGCACTCTGAAGCGGCGTTGGTGGGGTGAGCGGGGTCAGAAACTGATCAGGGGCTAAGATGCAACAGTCCAGGGAGGGGTCGATGAGGATTTCTGAAGATGGAGTTGAAGTTGATGAGGCTTGGTCGTTGTCCCGTTTGGCCTTAGTCGCCTTACGTTTATTCGGTTTCTGGGCCACAGTATCCCTCGCAAAAGTGACATGGCGTGGGGATGTGGATCTGCGTTATTTCGTGGCTTTGCGCGATGTGGTCGGCCACGACGACGTGGTAAAGCTTAAAACTGTGTAGGGGGACTGGTTGTGGAGTATGGGCTATAGGTGAAGGAAAGCTCATCAAATCGGGAGGATATCAGCAGGAGTGAACTGGATGAAGGGGCATCGCCGAGGATGCCGCCGAATAGTGAGCGACTTTTCTTTGGATTGCTCCAGATGGGAAAGACGTGTTTAGATGCAGGAGGGGGAGTGGTGTCTGGCTAAGTGGTCTGGGCTTTCTCTAAAATCCTCTGTAGTAACGTGCATTCACGCTTTAATTTGACTTTCCCAGATGATAAAATGGGCGATTGCAGGTTGAAGGGACGAAGCTCACCGTCTGACTGTCTTTTGTGCGAGGAGGGAACAAAGGCGTGACCCTTACACGAAGTGATCTCTTTAAGATGGCTGAAGTTGTCCCATATTTGACTGATGAGATCTGAGGCCACATCGTCTTTTTTGAGAGTTGGGAGCGAGGAGACCATAAAATGACGTTGCGCTTACTGTGATTTCTTAGGGCCACCTCTCTAGTTACACCATTCAAAAACGCATCTGCCTGGCGTAGTAGATGGGGCTGTAAGGTGGAGATTGAAAGGTTGCCAGACAGTGCTCCAAGAAGTCCTGTGACATCCACCATTTGTTTCTGGAGGTCAGCAAGATTGATGATAAGTTTTTGAGTGAGGAACGGGGAGATGGGGGCTGGCGATGAAATCTGGTTCATGGTGGAGTGAGAAAAAAGAGCAGATATAATGTAGATTACGATAAAAGAGAGAAAAAGTATGGGTATTAATGAGAGAAAAAGAGTGGGTATTATAATGTCAATAATAAAAGGGAAAATCGGGTAAACTAGAAATAAATTTTTGGTATTTGAAGGCAAATTACAAAAAAGGTGTGTAAGTAAATGCCAGGTGAATTCTAGAGATTAAATCAGACAAGAAATCCAGAGAATCTAAAAGTAAAAACGAAATGAAACTCGATATCCTTTAAAATTAGAGAATTGTTGGAAACCAAAAGCACGCCCTCTCCGGTCGTTGCGTTCTTCCCGGAAAAAAAGTATTATTATTAATATTATTATTAAATTAAATTAAACGAATTACATATTTTTAAAATAATTTATCAATAAATGTTACTTTTATTTTTTCGGATTAAATAACTTACTTTAAAATACATTTTAAGCATGAGGGTAAATGTCGAGGATAATAATTTCCTATTGTGGAAGAAGATATTTCTGCCGACAAAATTAAAGTGACAATAATTGATAAATTTAAACCACCTTGGCTGATTGAAACGAATTTTTTTAAAAAGAAATTATTCGTTTAATTTCCAGAACTTACTTTGTTTAAATACTTGACAGTATATATACTTTGAAATGTGCGCAATTTCAGTTTTCGGTTATCTGTACGTGACTGGTTGTAACATACTCGGCGTGCTGCATTTATTTCATTTCCTCCATTTTACGTTTTCTCGATCTCCACAATATATTTCTGCTAACATTGTCTAATAATTTCTTTTCGTACATATTGGGACGGTTTAGAACAGGTAATTTAATAATTCTGTTTTTCACGTCTATTTCTTTCCAGATTCTTCGTTTGGGTGTTCTGTTACGTGAATGGTTTTACATTCCGATTGCCTCACAATAAGTAACAAATTAATAATTAAGTACGATCGACATGGAAGCTAATCTTAAGTTAGAGAACACTAGCAAGTTAGCACAATATATGACAGGTATGAATTTAACAGATGTTTATGAAAGCACAAGCTTATCAGATTCTATTATACACTTAAAGACTGATCACGATCTGAAATCTATTGTAGAGGTTAAATTAATTATCGGACAGAAATTAACCTCTCATATAAAAATAAATCAATTTTAATTTTTGGACATTTGATGTTATCGCTGGTTTCTTAAAACAATATTGTAATTTTTGAAAAATATTGTAAAATTTTTTGAAAGTTCTTTTGTTCATATTGTCGAAGTTTTGGACTTGTCTTGTGGAAGAAAATGAGAGAGTTTTGATCTGAGTTTCTGAATTGCATAAGCGGGACACTGCGTGGTTCCATCACCGATACTTTGTGAATAAAAATTTGTAATCTTCTCGTCATTTTGTTGTTTTTAATTATCAGCGAAAAGGACCACAAATTTGCTTTGGGTATTTTAAGTTAATACTTGTTTTAAGGTCTCAATCATTCCAGTTCAGTAATTTGTGGACATCAGCGTATCCGGGTAAGCTTACTTAATTAATATAATATTTAATAATATCATGTCTGGTTTATTAAATACTGAGGATACAGAGCAGTTGGCTAGCGGACTTAAGGATTGTAGCTTAAGAGATAGTTCAGAGGAACTTAAGTGTTCCAAGATAGATGATCATTCCGCATATATGGATTTTCCGGGCCTGGCATCCAAGAGACCCCCTTATGGTAGTGACCTAAGGGCCTCTACAAAAAATGGTGACCGCGCCAGGATCCTTCATGCGGGAAGATATGATGTAGATGATCGTTATTGCCACAATTCTATGGATAGCCATGTGAAGCTTAATATTTACAGACCAGAAAACCATTCTGAATGGGTCGAAGAAGCAAAATTTTATTTTAAACTAAAACGGATGACCGACCCTATAGAAAGGTTTGCCTCGGCCTGGTGGTGCTTACCTGAGCCATTAAAAAAGAATCTGTTTAGACTCAGGAAATTTGTTACTGAGAACGAACCAGAAAATGCATTTGAGCTTCTAGTAGAAGAACTCCATGGACGATATCAACCCGAGAGGATTGAACGGATGACTGACTTATTACGTCAGGAAAAGATGGGAAATCTACTTCCATCTGAATTTTATGACAGACTAATTTCAAAATCCATCGGGCTTGATATATCTGAGGAAGTTATAAATAGTATATTTGTAGCAGAATTGCCTGCTAGACTAAGAGCCACCTTGGATGTATATGATACATTGGAATTAGAGTGGCCCAAGAAGCTCAAAGGGTTGGACAAAGTGTATCGTCAGATGGAACCTAAGGTGTATGCAGTAACCACAGATTCGCGCCTTGAGCAGCAACTAAAACATCTCTCAGAGAGGCTCTTGACTATAAAGAATGAGTTAAGTACCCTCCGCAGGGATGTGGGTTGGATAAAAAGCAATAAGGAAAGTTCCAACAGAAGTAGGGTAAATTCTCGGAGTCAACGTTCAAATTCCAAGCATTGGAGAGGCGAATCGCGTGAGAGTGTACAAGGACCACGCGAGTGGTGCATATCGCATCGCAAATACGCCGAGTTTGGAAAATGTCAGGAGGGGGATGCACGTTTCCAAAGTTGGGTGGTCCCCGATGGAAAGGAAGTAGTCTTCCTGTAGCCTGGTCGAAGCTGCCGGAAAACTTATAAAGCCCCCGCTAATAGGAGCCGTAGGGGGGTTTCGCATGCAAGGCTCCAAGGTATGCATATTCGTGGCATACTAAAATCATCGAAGTTAGGTTCGGAAGCTTCGATGGAAGAGACGCGCAGTAATACAGTCCGTAAATCTGTTAGATTTCGGCTGGCAGGTAATCTTAAAGAGGTTGCTGGTTATAGCAACAATAAGTTCGTTATAAATGATGAACTTAGTGGCTTAAAATTCTTAATAGACACGGGTGCAGAGGTGAGCATAGTTCGATCTGATGTGGTGGAAATTGATAGCCCCACATTCGATTACCAACTATGGGCTGCTAATGGAAGTCCAATTGAGGTTAAGGGAGTTAAAGAATTGTCAGTGACATTGGGGCAGAAATCTCCATTTACGTGGAATTTCCTGGTCGCTGATATAAAGGATAACATCATTGGGATGGACTTTTTGATCCATTTTAATCTCGCTTTAGATCCCAAATCTAGGACCATTGGACAAAGCACTGGGATAGTGACTTATGCTGAGACTGGGACCTCAGTAGTTAGGTCAGTGAGACTACCCAGACCCGTCGTCGCCGATGACTTGGCGGATGTCATCGAGAAACACCATTCAATGCTAAACGCAAGGGTTTAAAGACAGGCATTGAACACCAAATCGAGTTGGTGGAACCACTACCTTGTTCGCCCAAGTCTCAACCGTTAGCACAACACAAGCAGCAGGTTGCTATTGAAGAATTTAAGCGGTTGAGAGAAGAAGGAATTTGTAGGCGTTCAAATTCCAACTTTGTATCTCCAATAGTGGTTGTTCCCAAACCTGAACCAGGTCAATGGAGGGTTTGTGGTAACTATCGTCTATTGAATTCGGTTACGAAAGGCGATTCGTATCCTCTACCGAACCAGAGTACTTTGCTCAGGGATATAATGGGGTATGAGGTATATACAACATTAGATCTGCAGAAGGCGTACTATCAAGTACCTATGGAGGCAGAATCTATACCGCTCACAGCAGTGCGATTCCCTGGAGGAGGATCGCATGAATTCTTATGTATGCCTTTTGGGTTGAAGAATGCAAGTCAGACATTCCAGCGTCTGACAGAGGAAGTTCTTCAAGACTGTTCATTTGCTAGAGTTTATATAGATGACATCATTATATATAGTCAATCTAGGGAGGAACACCGCGAACATTTGGATATCGTTTTGTCTAAGCTGAAATATTATGGATTGGTAGTGAAACCAGAAAAGAGTAGGATTGGTTGCTCTACCGTAAAATATCTTGGACACACCATTTCCAAGGATGGAATCAAGCCCTTGGAAGACAAGGTACAAGCAATCAAGGATGTGCCAGAACCTAGAACTGTACGCCAGTTGCGTAGATTTTTGGGCATGATTAGCTACTATCGTCGGTTCATACCAGGTTTAGCTGGAATTTTGGGGTCGCTAACTCGACATTTAGTTCGTGAACGAAGCACAATCAAGAAATCCTGGCCTATTAATTTTAGCCAAGACGACAAGGAAAAATTCCAGAGGGCCAAAGATCTGTTAAGCCAAATAACCACATTAGCACCTGTGGATTGGACTAAGCCGTTTGAGCTGGTCACAGATGCTTCTGATGTAGCCATAGGAGCAGTGTTACATCAACGGGAAAATGGTATAGTCAAGCCGATAGGATTCTATAGTCGGAAACTCCAAGATCGCGAGAAGCGATATGATACGCTTGGAAAGGAGTTACTATCAGTTTATTCTGCAGTGTTGCATTTTGAGCACTACCTAGATGGACATCAGTTTATGATATTAACTGATCATAAACCGTTGTTGAGTATCCTTGGGAAAGCAAATAGGCTAAATTATTCTCGGCGGGTGAATTCACAAATAACCCGACTCGCAGAATTTGATTTTACCATTAGTCATATCTCAGGAAAAGATAATGTGGTGGCAGACACTCTCAGTAGACCAGACGTATCAGATGAAGATATGATTCGTTCAGAGTCACTCGTATGCTCTATTGTATCTTCTAATGATTTTGTCCAGCAATTGATGGAAGCACAAGTTTCTGATCCTTTAGTAGCTGTGTTGGAAAAGAATCCTGTATATACACGCAAGAAGATTGGAGATAAGTAGTTATTATGTGAAATCTCCAGGAGCCAACCTAGACCTTATGTACCGCTAGAATTAAGGTATAAGGTAATTCAGCAGCTACATGAATTCAGTCATCCTTCCATTAAGGCAACTATCAGGATGGTCACTGATAAATATGTATGGCCAAAGATGTCGAAACACATCAGAGCCTGGGTAAGGACATGTGCCCGGTGTCAAACTTGTAAAGTTTGGCGTCATACCAAAACTGAAATTAAAACGATTGGTATACCAGCGGGTCGGATCATGCATGTTCATATTGATATAGTAGAAATGCCTGAGATTTCCGGCCATAAGTATTTACTCCCGATGCTCGATCGGTTCAGTCGTCAGTTTGAGGTAGCAATCCTGAAGGACATGACAGCTCAAGAGGTCTTACTTATGTTCTTGCATAATTGGGTGTCGCGATATGGTGTACCGGTAAGGGTAACTACTGATCGTGGTAGTCAGTTTATGTCTGAACTGTTTATCAGATCATTGAATACAATGGGGATAGAAGTAAGACACACATGTGCTTATAATCCCAGAGCCAATGGGATGGTTGAGAGACTGCACAGGGAGCTGAAGGCTGCATTACGCTGCACCAGTGGATCCAGTTGGATACATGATTTGCCCATAGTTTTGTTGGCAATGCGAAACAGATACAGAGTTCAGTTAGGAACATCCATAGCAGAACTTGTTTATGGAGAGCCACTGAGGTTACCTGGAGATCTTCTAATAGAAGCTCCAAGTTGTCTCGATTGGGCCTCTAGTTCAGTAGATTGGTTTGTTGGAGCATTGAGAGATAAAATGAGTCGTTTAGCTCCAACCAAAACTAGAAGTCCAAAGTCCAAATGCTATGTATCTTCAGATTTAAAGCTGGCATCGCATGTATACATAACTAACGAAAACAGACAGAATTGTCTGACTCCATTCTATAAGGGGCCATATAAAGTCAATCATATGACTGAGAAAAATGCATTTATAGAAGTAAATGGCACTGTAGAATGTGTAACACTGGATCGCTGTATTCCACAGTTTATTTGGACGGAGGAGGAGACTGAGGAACAGTATTCACCGAAGTACCCAGAAGTTGAGGCGAGATGTGACTCAGAAATTGGTGAGAAAAATGAAGTAGTCGAATAAATATGGTAAAGAAGTAAAGATTAAAACCAAGACAACTGAGAATCAAGAACAATGCGATATGAATATGAAATCTGGTGAAGTACCAGCACAACTTGTTGAAACTCGGTCTGGAAGAGTCATCAAGAAACCGAAGAATGAAGACTACATCATGTATGGTTAATCATCTTAAACATGAGGGAGTATGTAGAGGTTAAATTAATTATCGGACAGAAATTAACCTCTCATATAAAAATAAATCAATTTTTATTTTTGGACATTTGATGTTATCGCTGGTTTCGTAAAACAATATTGTAATTTTTGAAAAATATTGTAAAATTTTTTGAAAGTTCTTTTGTTCATATTGTCGAAGTTTTGGACTTGTCTTGTGGAAGAAAATGAGAGAGTTTTGATCTGAGTTTCTGAATTGCATAAGCGGGACACTGCGTGGTTCCATCACCGATACTTTGTGAATAAAAATTTGTAATCTTCTCGTCATTTTGTTGTTTTTAATTATCAGCGAAAAGGACCACAAATTTGCTTTGGGTATTTTAAGTTAATACTTGTTTCAAGTTCTCAATCATTCCAATTCAGTAATTTGTGGACATCAGCGTATCCGGATAAGCTTACTTAATTGATATAATATTTAATAATATCATGTCTGGTTTATTAAATACTGAGGATACAGAGCAGTTGGCTAGCGGACTTAAGGATTGTAGCTTAAGAGATAGTTCAGAGGAACTTAAGTGTTCCAAGATAGATGATCATTCCGCATATATGGATTTTCTGGGCCTGGCATCCAAGAGACCCCCTTATGGTAGTGACCTGAGGGCCTCTACACTATGGGGTTCTCAGATAATAATAGGTATGGAGCATCTACAAAATTTGGCGACCGCGCCAGTCTAAGAATATTCAGTCCACCGCTATATAAATCTGGACAACACTCAAGTTGGGTTGGGCATACCCAAATGTTTTTTAGCGCTTATCCTATTGTAAATCCTTTGGAGAAATTCGTTGCGGCATAGATGGCATTGCCTGAGAATTTCCGAAACGCCTTGGAAAACTTCAGAGACAGAACTGTGGAAGAAAAACCGTACAATATATTTGAGTTATTAATGGCTAAAATACAAAAGAGATATCAGCTTGGAAGATCGGCACAAATGCGTGAATTTTTACGCCTAGAAAAGATGGGGTGTCAACTAACATCAGAGTTTTATGAACGCCTTTGTACAAAACTTTCCAAGTTGAATATATCCAGAGATGTGGTAAATTCTATTTTTACAGCTGAGCTACTATCGAGGCTTAGAATCACATTGGAAGTATTTGAGACAATGAGTATTGACTGGCCAACTAAACTCAGAGGGCTAGACGGAGTGTATAAACAGCAGGAACCACAATTACATGCTGTAACCGCAGATTCTGTCATGGTGCAGCCCGTTAGGTCAGATACCAAAACCAACCTGACGATACAAGAAATCTTGTGTTACTTATGTAGAAAATTTGAAAGTATATGTCGAGACGTTTCGCAATTTCAGAGTCAGGAAAGATATACTAGACGTCGAGGGAGTCACTCGCGTCAACACTTCAATGGGTCACGCGGATGGTGTTAGGCACATTGCGAAAACGGACGAAGTGCAAAGTGCCAAGGTAAGAATTGTATATACTCGCGGTTAGGTGGACCCACAGGGAAAGGAAGCGCTAAACCGGTAGAGAGAAATCCATCACCAGGAAAAGGATACAACCCATGCTAGAAGAAGCCGTAGGGAAGTTCCATTGCAAAGGCTCCCAGATATGCCTTTAAAAGGCATAATTAAAGAAAAGTCAAAGATGCGACAAGAAAAATTGCACCGATACAGAAGGCAAGAGAGTCAGATTCTTCCTAAGCGGAGACCTGGAAAACATTGCCGGATTATCCAGCAAAGAATTCATTATTAAGTATGAATTACCTGGACTGGAATGAGGTAAGGAAGTTAGGTCAGACGGAGTGGAAGCAGATTGCCCTACATTTGATTATCAACTATGGGCCACAAACAGTAGTCCGATAGGAATTAAAGGGATGAAAGAAATGTCGGTAACATTAGGCCAGAAATCTTCTTTTACATGGAATTTTCTCGTAACCGATGTCAAGGACCATATCATTGGAATGGGTTTCTTGACATATTTAAAACTGACAGTAGAAGGCGTAGGGGTGTTAACACATACTGAGTCTAACACATCGGCGGTTAGAACAGTTATTTTACCCCGCCCAACGGTCGCACATGACTTTGTCGATATCATTGAGAAGCACCTAGCAGTGTTTCAGTCTTTCAGTGCCTAAAGGACAGGATTGAAGACAGGAGTAGAACACCAAATAGAATTGGGGGCTCTGTTGCTTTGTTGACCAAAGGCTCAAACATTGGCACAACACAAGCAACAAGTTGCTGTATCTGAATTTTACCAATTGCGCGAAAAGGGGATTTGTAGAAGGTCAAATTCCAATTTTGCTTCCTCAACAGTGGTAATTCCCAAACGTGAACCAGGTCAATGGAGGGTTTTTGGAAATTATCGTCTATTGAACTCAGTGACGAATGGTGATTCTTTTCCTCTCCCTAACCAGAGTACTCTACACCGAGATATAATGGATATGAGGTTTATTCAACTTTAGATCTCCGGAAAGCGTCTATCAGATACCAATAGAGGAAAGTTCGATAGCACTCACCGCAGTCATATTTCCAGGAGGGGGATCGCATGAATTTCTTCGAATGCCTTTTGGTTTGAAAAATGCCAGTCAGATATTCCAGCGTTTGGCTGAAGAAATCCTTTAGAATTGTCCATTTGCAACTGTGTACATAGACGACATTATAATTTTCAATCGTTCAAGTGAAGAACATCGTAAGCATTTGGAAACGGTTTTGACCAGGCTGGAACTATATGGATTAGTGGTCAAACCGAATAAGTGTAACATTAGATGCTCTTTAGTTAAGTATCTTGGACATATACTTTCAAAAGACGGAATTAAACCTTTGGAAAATAAAATGCAAGCTATAAGTGACGTTACGGAGACCCGAACCGTGCGCCAGTTGCGAAGGTTCTTGGGCATGATCAGCTATTACCTTCGATTGGATCCCTTTACGTTAGTCTTGTCCAAAAGACCAGGATATGTTCGTAAGCTCCTGAGTGGCAAGTGGTTGTTATGCGAAACATCCAGAAGTCAAGCACGACCATATTTATCGTTGGAGATACGGGCCAAAATTACCCAAGTATTACACATGGGACATCCATCTATAAAAGCCACCATTCGATTAATTAACGACAGATATGTATAGCCGCACATGTCTAAAGACATAAGGGTATGGGTAAGAGCCTGTGACAAGTGTCAAACATGTAAGGTGTGGAGACATACAAGAACCGAGATACAAAATATTGGGATACCAATGGGACGGTTCAGATATGTACATATATACATTGTCGAAATGCCTGAGGTTAATGAACACAAATATTTGCTAACTATGGTAGATCGATTTAGTCGCCAATTTGAAGTGGCAATTTTAAAAGATATGACGGCGCAAGTATAGAATAGAATATCTTTATTTGGATTCAAACCACACATATTTGATGGAATATGTGTGGTTTGAATCCAAATAAAGATATTCTATTCTATTCTATTCTATTCTATATTCTATCAAAAAATAAAATTGTAAAATGTACAATATATAAAAAATGTTATCACATCACATAAAATTGTGCAATTAGTCTCATGTAGATAAGTATATCTCACTAGTTTTACTATAAAATATATCAATATCAGAAATTTTTGCTGAAAAGCATAATAGATACATCATCAAAATAGAAACAATTAAGGTATAATTCGAGTGTAATATTATGCAAAAAATTGAGAATCATGACTAGCAATTGATTGTATGTATTGTTGACTAACATGATGATATAATGCATAACATTTCAATTTTAATAATACAAAACTTGGAAATAAAAATCTCAAGAAAATCTGTTTCCGATAACAATTATCCTTGTCTTTTATTCAACCATGAGAATGTATTCTACATAATTGGATATCGCATTATGGTGTTCCGGAGAAGGCCACTCATGATCGCGGTAGTCAATTTATGTCTGAAATTTTCGAAAGATCTCTCAACATCATGAGAACAACTGTATTGCATACTAGCGCATACAACCCTTGAGCAAATTGGATCGTAGATGGGCTGCATCGTGAACTGAAAGCTGCGTTATGGTGTACTATTGGAACAAGCTGGATACACGATCTTCCTATAGCATTACTTGCCATGCGCATCAAATTTAGGGCACAGTATTCTGTTATCTTTACGTGACTGGTTGTAACTTACTCTGCGTGTTGCATTTATTTCATTTTCTCTATTTCACGTTTACTCGATCTACAAAATATATTCCTGCTAGCACTGTCTTAAATTTTCCTTTCGTACATAATGGGATGTTCTGGAAGAAGTAATTTAATAATTCTGTTTTTCACGTCTATTTTTTTTCCAGATTATTTGTTCGGTTTTTTGTAACGTGAAAGTTTTCACATTCTGATAGCCTAACATTAAGTATCAAATTAATGATTAAGAACGATCGACATGGAAGCTAATCTTAAGATTAAAGACACTAGCAAGCTAGCACAAGATATGGCTGGTATGAATTTAACAGATGTATATGACAGCACAAGCTTGCCAGATTCTATTATACACTTAAAGACTGATCACAATCTGGCATCTATGGGGTTCTCAGATAACAATAGGTATGGAGCATCTACACCAATATAAGACTTATTCATTTAATATTTTCAGACATTTAAAGTTACCGCTATTTTCTCAAATAGTGTGACCTTTCAAAAGAGTGTTTTAAAATTTTCCTCTGCGATATCCTTTGTTTGAAGTTTGGAATACTCCGGTTTGTCTTAGTTTCATTTAAAGATAACATTTGTGTTTCTGGAGTCAGGTCATAATGCTTCTCTTTTTTGCTAGTAGAGAAAAATCTGTTTCGCTGTACTGCGATTCCTATGAATCTTAATATTAATAGTTTGCATTGCAAACAAATAATTACTTTTGTCTGTTATATCGGGAAGAATCTCAAATTGGTCGAGAGGTAAACTGATCTGATTTTCAGGTCGGAGGAGGTCAATTCCATAAAGGTTTACTACGGCAATAAGTAAGACAGTAAGCATTCCCATTCTGATTCATTAAATATTTTGAAATATATCTCATTTTGATTGAAACGAGTAGCAATAATAATTTTCCGCTGAGGATGCAGAACATTTGGTTAAACTATTTATGAAAGTAAGAATATACGATGGCGCCAGAAACAATTTAGGAATTTACTTTCCCCGAGGTTAGTGATCCTTTTTGTATAATTGCGAATTCAAATCTGGCATCAACATGGCTCTCATTAGGTGGTGAGTTAAACTACTCTAAAATCGACGTTTGTAAAATTGTGTAGAGGATGTTGAATCCTCCGCCTTTTATAAAATGACCTTGAATGATAAATTTAAACCACCATAGCTGATTGTAACAACTTTATTTAAAAAGAATTTTTTCTTTTTATTTTCCAGAACATTCTTTGTTTAAAGACTTGATTTTTAAAATTGTGCGCTATTTTCAGTTTTTGAGTATCGTGCTTCCGAGCTGGTTGTAGATTTTCGTTTGCTGCATTTTTAACATTTCTCTCCATAATAAACGATTACAACATTGCACAATATACATCTTTCAACACTTGCCTTGTGTTCTGATATAATATAACACTGAGGAGGAGTCTTGGAACAGGTAATTTATTTATTATTGTGGGTCACGTACACATCAAAGCAGATTATTGCTGAAGATATAGCTTTCCAACTTTCACCTTCCAAACGCCACAAGTAAGTGTCAATTTAAGTATCATAATTCTTGATAATTCAACAGAGATATCAGCCTGGAAGAACAGCGCAAATGTGCGAATTATTACGCTTAGAAAAAATGGGACGTCAGTTACCGTCCGAATTTTATGAACGCCTTTGCACGAAAGCTTCCAGGTTGAATATATCTAGTGATGTAGTCAACTCCATTTTTACAGCTGAGTTACCAGTTAGGCTCAGAACAACAATGGAAGTGTTTGACACAATGAACATAGATTGGCCGACAAAACTCAGAGGGTTAGACGGCGTGTATAAACAGCAAGAACCACAAGTACATGCTGTAATGGCAGATTCTGTAACGATGCAGCCAGTGAGGGCAGATACCGAAAACCACCTGACCACACAAGAAAGTTTGCGTTTCTTATGTAGGGAAGTTGCTAGCTTGCGTAGTGATGTCGCACAACTTCAGAGTCAGGTCCAGTATATTAGACGCCGAAGGAGTCACTCGCGTCAACGCTTCGAAGGGTCACGCGGATGGGGTAAGGCACAGGGCGAATATGGACGCAGTGCGAAGTGCCAAGATGAAAATTATAATTACCCGCGATTAGGTGGACCCAAATGGAAAGGAAGCACAAAACCGGTTGAGAGAAATCCGTCACCGGGAAAAGGGAAAAACCCCCACTAGTAGGAGCCGTAGGGGGGGTTCCATTGCAAAGGCTCCCAGATATGCCTTTAAAAGGCATACTCAAAGCAAAAGAGGCGACTAGTACAAATAGCACCGAGATAAAAGGCAAGAGAGTCCGATTCTCACTAAGCGGGGATCTTGAAAACATTGCCGGAGTGTCCAGCAACAAGTTCATTATTAAGGATGAATTATCTGGATTCGAATTTCTCATAGACACGGGTGCGGAGGTAAGCATAGTTAGGTCAGACGTGGTGGAAGCAGATTGCCCCACATTTGATTATCAACTATGGGCCGCGAATGGTAGTCCAATTGAAGTAAAAGGGATGAAAGAAATGTCGGTAACATTAGGCCAGAAATCTTCTTTCCTATGGAATTTTCTAGTAGCCGATGTCAAGGACCATATCATTGGCATGGATTTCTTGACACATTTCAAGCTGGCATTAGACCCCAAGGCTAGGACTATCACAGAAGGCGTAGGGACATCAATAAATAATGAATCTAACGTGTCGGCAGTTAGAACAGTCCTCTTACCTCGTCCAACAGTCGCACATGATTTTGCCGATATTATCGAGAAGCACCTAGCAGTGTTTCAACCTTTTAGTGCCAAAAAGATAGGTTTGAAAATAGGAGTAGAACACCAGATAGAATTGGTAGCTCCGTTACCTTGTTCACCAAAGGCTCAACCATTGGCACAACACAAGCAACAAGTAGCTATGTCAGAATTTTATCAATTGCGCGAAGAGGGGATTTGTAGAAGGTCAAATTCCAATTTTGCTTCCCCAATAGTGGTAGTTCCCAAACCTGAACCGGGTCAATGGAGGGTTTGTGGGAATTATCGTCTATTAAACTCAGTGACAAAGGGTGATTCTTATCCTCTCCCTAACCAGAGTACTTTGCTCCGAGATATAATGGGATATGAGGTTTATTCAACTTTAGATCTCCAGAAAGCGTACTATCAAGTACCAATGGAAGAAAGTTCGATACCACTCACCGCAGTCAGATTTCCAGGAGGGGGATCGCATGAATTTCTTCGAATGCCTTTTGGTTTGAAAAACGCCAGTCAGACATTCCAGCGTTTGGCTGAAGAAATCCTTCAGAATTGTCCATTTGCGAGAGTATATATTGATGACATAATAATTTTTAGTAGTTCACGAGACGAACATCGTACGCATTTGGAAACGGTTTTGACCAGGCTGGAACAATATGGATTAGTGGTCAAACCTAATAAGAGTAATATTGGTTGCTCTTCAGTTAAATACCTTGGTCATATACTTTCCAAAGACGGAATTAAGCCTTTGGAAGATAAGGTCCAAGCCATTAAGGACGTAACTGAACCCAGAACTGTACGCCAGTTGCGAAGGTTCTTGGGCATGATCAGCTATTATCGTCGATTCATTCCAGGTCTAGCCGGAATTCTTGGATCGTTAACAAGCCATCTCACTCTTGAAAAGAGCACGATCAAGAAGTCTTGGCCTATCATCTTGAGTCAAGAAGACCGAGAAAATTTCCAAAAGGCCAAGGATATGTTAAGTGACGTAACCACATTAGCACCTGTAGATTGGAAAAACCTTTCGAACTAATCACTGATGCATCAGATGTTGCATTAGGAGCAGTGCTACAGCAAAGAGATCGGGACGTAGTAAAACCGATTGGGTTTTATAGCCGTAAGCTTACTGATCGAGAAAAACGTTATGATACGTTTGGCAAAGAGCTTCTAGCCGTGTATGCCGCAGTGTTACACTTCGAGCATTACTTAGATGGTCACAAGTTTAAGTTATTGACCGATCATAAGCCATTGATCAGCATACTTGGTAAAACAGCTAGGCTTAATTACTCTCGTAGAGTAAATTCCCAAATAACACGGTTAGCAGAGTTTGATTTCACTGTGTCTCATATTGCTGGTAAAGAGAATGTGGTTGCAGATGCACTAAGCCGACCGAATGAAGCTGATGTCGATACGATATTTCAAGGTCCTTTGAAAAGTTTAGAAGAATCAATGCACGATTTTGTTAGTCAAATCGAGGAAGCGCAAGGACTGGATCCCTTTACATTGGTATTGTCCAAAAGACCAGGATATGTGCGTAAGCTCATAAGTGGCAAGTGGTTGTTATGCGAAACATCTAGAAGTCAACCACGACCATATGTGCCATTGGAGTTACGGGCCAAGATTATCCAAGTATTACATAACATGGGTCATCCATCCATTAAAGCCACCATACGATTAATCAACGACAGATACGTATGGCCACATATGTCTAAAGATATACGGGTATGGGTAAGAGCCTGTACCAAGTGTCAAACGTGTAAGGTGTGGAGACATACCAGGACCGATATAAAGAACATTGGAATACCAAATGGACGGTTCAGACACGTACACATAGACATTGTTGAGATGCCTGAAGTAAACGGAAACAAATACTTGCTGACTATGGTAGATAGATTTAGTCGTCAATTTGAAGTGGCGATTTTAAAAGACATGACAGCACAAGAAGTTTTGTTCGCGTTTCTACATAATTGGATATCGCGTTATGGTGTTCCGGAAAAGGTCACTAGTGATCGCGGTAGTCAATTTATGTCAGAGCTTTTCGTAAGATCTCTCAACGTCATGGGAATCACTATAATTCATACTAGCGCGTATAACCCAAGAGCAAATGGAATGGTAGAAAGGCTACATCGTGAACTGAAAGCTGCATTAAGGTGTACTAGTGGAACAAGCTGGATACACGATCTTCCTATAGTACTACTCGCCATGCGCAACAGATATAGGGCACAATTAGGAACTTCCATTGCAGAATTAGTTTATGGAGAACCATTAAGGTTGCCTGGAGATCTTCTAATTGAAACTCCAAGTAGTCTTGATTGGGCTTCTAGTTATGTAGATTGGTTTGTAGGAGCACTTAGAGACAAGATGTGTCGTTTGGCCCCAACCAAAACTAGAAAACCTAAAACTAAATGCTATGTGTCCTCTGATTTAAAATCGGCATCGCATGTTTATATTACTAATGAGAATAGGAAAAACTGCCTAACACCATTTTACAAAGGACCATACAAGGTCAAGAGGATGACTGATAAGAATGTCATCATAGAAATAAATGGCATTGAGGATTGTGTTACGTTGGATCGCTGTATTCCCCAGTTTATCTGGATTGACGGTGTGACCGAATTAAAAGATGCGTTGAATGACCGTTCCATGGGCGAATCTGAGGTGTGCAATCCCATCTTGCAGACACATAATGAAATGCAGCAATTTGAAAAACCGTTGTCTAACATATCAAAATCTTATTCTACTGAATCACAGCATGAAAATTATTTGTCAACGCCAGATGATATTGAAGAACCAGCGAATGTTACATCGGGCGATATGACGACGTCAGGGGCGCCAGTATGCACAAAACGATCTGGAAGAATACTACGTCAGCCGAAGAACGATGATTACATCTACTATTAGTCGTTCCTCTCTTTTTTTTGAGAAGGTGGTGTGTGTAGAGGATGTTGAATCCTCCGCCTTTTATAAAATGACCTTGAATGATAAATTTAAACCACCATAGCTGATTGTAACAACTTTATTTAAAAAGAATTTTTTCTTTTTATTTTCCAGAACATTCTTTGTTTAAAGACTTGATTTTTAAAATTGTGCGCTATTTTCAGTTTTTGAGTATCGTGCTTCCGAGCTGGTTGTAGATTTTCGTTTGCTGCATTTTTAACATTTCTCTCCATAATAAACGATTACAACATTGCACAATATACACCTTTCAACACTTGCCTTGTGTTCTGATATAATATAACACTGAGGAGGAGTCTTGGAACAGGTAATTTATTTATTATTGTGGGTCACGTACACATCAAAGCAGATTATTGCTGAAGATATAGCTTTCCAACTTTCACCTTCCAAACGCCACAAGTAAGTGTCAATTTAAGTATCATAATTCTTGATCATGAATGCCGATATTAAATTAGAAGATGTATTTCATTTAGGGCAGGACCTAATGGATTTAAATCTTATTGACACAGATAACAATGTAGGCAAAACAGACTCTACTGTGAATGTTAGGACTTCTAGCGAACTGGCATCTATGGGGCTTACAAATACCAAAAGGTTAGGGGCCTCAACAATTGTTCTCTTTAGGGCTGATCTCTATAGTAAGAATGTTATAGGTTTTATATGGATTTATTATTTATTTGAATAAGGCAAAATACGTTGGCAGTATTAACTTTTATTTTAAAGTTTTTTATCATGCCAAATAAATTTTTTATTGATTTGTTTTAATGCGTGAGATATGGCTGTTTAAATTTTTCTATGCTAAACCGACGTAAGTTATTAAAAGGTTTTAACGATTTTGTAAATAAGAATGATGTATACTTCATTCTATCAAACTATAATTTGCTCATATACATTTGGGGATCTTTAAAAAATTGTACTTATTGCGGACATATTTCTGATAGTGTAGGCTCTTTTGTAGTTATATTATGAGAGACAAAAAATATCAGTCGCATAACATTTTTGTTTTTTGTATAATTATGATCTATGTTGATTAACATATAAGTTGGATTTTATTGAATTGGTATTTTTCTTCAAGTATTTCAGGCTTAAATCTACGGTTACTCCAGTCATGTCAGTGTGAATTAAATAACTTTCAACAATGCGAAAACTACGAGTTCGCATGAACAAACAATATAAATAGTCAAAAGCATTAAATTAATGTCCCAGAAATTATTAAAATAATTTTCAAACGATTTTATACTTAAAATATTCGTATAAAGAACCAGTGTTAAAATAATTTGTTAATTTATTTTCGTTTGAAGAGTTATCAGTCTATACAGCATGTGCCCTCAAATTTAAGATATCTTTCCATGTTGAACAAAGTAGTATTTATTTAACAATGTAATAGGCAGTAGGACTGTGTCCTTTTTGCGCAACGCTGCACCCCAACCCTCTGATCTTAAATTGGATTATGCACCAAAAACTATCAATTATTTACCTGTTCCTAATAAAAAATAACCTCGTTTTTAGTAAAATTATATTGTGTAGCAGATTAAACTTGTAAATTTTACAAAGATTAATCAAGACACTTCAAATAAGAAGCCAAAACAGAGGTGGATAAGACACTTTATTACAGGCATAATGGAAGTCAGGCCAAGATACAGAAAATTGAAGTGGATCACAATTCAACAATATAAACACTCATAAGGATTCAGTCGAAGAATGTTCTATAAATTAAACGACTACTGTTCTTTTTACATATCATTTTTACAATCAGTATCGGTGGTTTAAATTTATCAATACGTTGCTATATTATTTTGTGGAGGAAATATTTCCCTCACAATATTATAATTTTATATTTGGTTAAACAAACTCCTCTCGTTTAAAGTGGTTTACTATTTTCACAACGCTAGTTTTTAACTTTCCTTTCTCATCTAAAAGGAACATTGCTTGTTTAGGTACCAGCTGGTAATGGTCCATCTGGAATTGAAGGAGCTGTAATTTTGTGGAATATATCAACTTCCTTTCTCATATAGAAGAATTTACATTATTTGCAGATATATTTCGTAATTATTGAGTTCTTGTCATGTTAATTATCCCGCACAAAGAATAATTCCGTTAGACGTTAACACCATAGAATTATCTATATATTAAATTAAAATAATGTTAATCATAAAAATCTGATATACAAAAATGAACCTATTCCTGTCTTTTTATATGCAACATGATATGTTCATAAATATGCAATTTTATTAGAGATATTTCTGTTCTCATACGCCAAAGCAATTAATGGTTATTATAAGCGAGTTAACCTGGTTATGATATGTTAGAAAGCGTTCGACTAAGAGCACCCTTGACACCCATTTCATATTCAAAAGATAACTAGTGTAATCACTAATTTTAGAGCAGAAAAATACTTTATTCTTTTCAGTGCTCTCTCTCTCAGACTAACTTTACAATTGTTTTCGTTGAGGTGGGTTATGTCCTTAAATTAGTATATTCTACTTATCGAATCACAATATTTAAATAAATGAAACTGTTCGATAGTTTGTCGTTGTGTACCTTAAAGTAAGTGAACGCCTTAAACCAGGATGTTGTGAACGTATTTTTGAATATTTAGTAATCACGGCTATTTTTATTGTTTAATCAAAGAAAATAGTGTGATGTCAACCGAATACTTTAAATTTTACCAAGTTTAATTGCATTAATTATTAAATGGAATACAATATTTTAAATGTGTAGTTTTAATTTTGAACAATATGGAACTTCATCATTGAAATATCGTATAATTATTCTATAAGTGAAAATAATATCGCTTATTATTTTCCCCAGTTTACTGGAAAATTTCGTAGCAGTTAACATGTTTGTATAACGTTTGCGATATATAAATCCCAACCGTAAGTCAAATATATGTAGTAAAGTTTGTGTAAAGTTAGAGTGAGGATTGTGGTTGAAAGTATGTATAGAGTAGAAACTTAAGGTCTTATGCAGATAAATTTTTTGCCTCCTCCAATGCTGGCACCTCTATTTGCTCCAACTTATGTGTTATTTGAAATATATATTACACATTCATATTGGTTGAGATTAAACCACGCTTTTAAGACTGCAATTATATGTGGTCGTAGTTTACATGTAATTACACGGAGGGATCTTCATTTTGCTGCAGCGATCTTGCATTCATATAAAGTATAAATAGTTTAACTAAATATAGGATTAGAGCTAAATTAAATAAGATGAGCTTTTGTTGAATTTACTCTTTGTTTTTGTTGCTCAGATATTGAGTTTCTTTGGCGGATGTTGAGACCTTAGTGCTCTCCCCAAAAACGGAATTCAAAAATAATTTTAGACAAAATTGAGATCCTTTACGTTATAAAAATTTGAAGTAATTGTTTCTGAGCATTTAAAATTTTTATTGTAATTAAGCACAATCAGAAAAGGCTCAAAACAGAAAATTGTTAGATAGGTGCACATACGCGCAAAGAGCGAGACCAAACCAAACCAATAACTCAAAAATTAATTTCTAAAGTCAACAAATATAAATTGGAAGATATCACATTTTAAACAAAGAAAATTTCAAAAAAATATTACAATTTAAAAAAATAAAGTTTATTTTGGAAACCGGCAAAACTTTTAAACCTGCAAAAATAAAAATGATTATTATTTTTCTTCGGATTTGTTATCTTATACATACCCTCTCGTGTTTTTATGTATGCCTAAACATTAACTTAGTCATCATCTTTAGGTATATCGCCAACTCTTTTGGAACGAGTTTTCCTTTGAAGTGCTGGTGCTTTGCTAGGATTTATATCACGTTGGTTCATCATTCGCTTTTTTTACCATCGATATCATTGAGCGATTGTTCAATTTTTAATCTTTTTCCCACGATAACTTAGAATTAGATCTCGTCTTAGATTCAGAGTGGCTTGACATGCCCTGTACCTCAATTTCCTCCTCAATCTAGGTGAATTGTGGGGCACAACGTTCCAAAGCTACACACACATTTGTGATGTTCATTCATCCGGATGCATTCTTGTTTTTTTATCTGATTGGCTTTCTATAATTCATTAAAATACTGGGTGCAAAATCTATTGTTTTCGTAGTTTATGCACACATGCGAGATCAGCTTCAAATCTGAAATAAAATAACATGTTTACCTTACGGTTCTAGTCTTAATTAGAGATAAGCAGCTCAGTCTCTTATTAAACGCTTCTTCAAATCGATCGTCTAGACCAAAGGCCCAATTGTGATAACTTGAAATGTCTATAAGAAAATCTCCAGGTAACATCATTTGCTCCTGATAAATAAGCTGGTACACCATAACATGAGATAAAATTGTGAAAGAACGAAATAAGTATTTCTGAAGCTGTCATATCCTCAAGATCGCAACTTCCAATTATCGACTAAAACGGCAAACATAGTAAGGATATTTGTAAATCAGAGATCTCGAGCTTTACTACAGTGACAAAAGTTACATGCGTAAAATGACTCACTGGCATTCAAAATGTCTTTAATTCTGTCTTGGTATGTTGCCCACATTTACATATTTCACACTAGATACAGACTCTTACTAAAGTATGTAAGTCTTTTATCGGGAATGGCTATACAGTTCTATTGGTGACCAATTTGATAGTGGCCTTAATGGAAGGGTGATCCAGTTCATGTAATTGTTCAATTTATCTATACCTTAATTCCAACATTGTATACGGTCAAGTTTAACTCCTGGAGATTTCACACATTAATTATTGATCTCCAACCCACTTGCGTGCATACGCTTTTTCCGTAACCAACACTACTACGAAAAGATCAACAGTCCGCTCTTCTATAAATTAATTGGAAATTTTGTTAATAAATATAATTGAGCCGACTATTAGATCCAGCTGGATGAGATTTATATCCGCCTCTAGATACAAGAAAAAGTTTGCAAACTACCTCAACTGGTGATGCCAAGTTGGCGTTTTAACATCTAAAAATTCTTATATAACATCTTGTTGCTAATGGCTGAACCTTAAGCAAACAGGGTAACAATGCCACTAACACGATTTGATGTTCTTTTCCTGTCCTCAGCCCTCTGCACTTGGCACTGAATTTTTAGAACAGTGATGGCTGTTTCTCGTCAACTTCAGCTAAGTCCTCAGAGACGACGGTTCTAGGTAGACAGACTGACTTATTCACTGAGGTTCAAGTCTCATTAGGCACCACTGTCTCTGTGCCCTGTCTAATAGTCTGGGCTTTTGGATTTAAGTCCAGGTTTATATGGATAATAAAATATATTCCTTGATACCCTTCAACAAAAATTAGAAATTTTTTAACGGTCCATAGTTGATAAAGGAATGTGGGATAATCTATTTCTATCATATTGGATTTAACTATGTTCACCTCAGAATCCGTGTCTACTGAAAATTTACATCCAAATAGTTCGTTTGGAATGAAGAACCTTTCACTATTATAGTCAGTAAATTCCACGAATTCTTATCTAAAGAGAATCTTGCAGTCTTCCTGACGATACTAATATGCCTATTTTTCATTGAAGCGTCCGTGGGTGGCTTTGGCGTATATAAATTGCCTATAATAGTAACTCCTTGGAGATTTTTAAACAAAGTCTCTTCTACGGCTAATATTACGAGGGGTCTTACGTGTTAAACGTAAAATATTTTTTGCAAAACTGGATTAGTCCTTTACATTTCCAGGTGCACATTTGGTTTTTCAAATTGCTTGATAGGTTCTCACTTGTCTGAATATATACGTATATATACATATATATAAATTTATTTATGGGTGTATATTTAAATATTTAAATAGGATCTGGGAGGACCTTACATAGTTGCTTTTATGTATATTAAGGTATGCAGATTATATATGATATGTACGCGTAAATACGTATGGATGGATATTATCGATTTATAGAAGATGTTAGAGAAACTCAAATAGATGCGTATATATTTATCTAAATATGCATAATATATATGCATGTATTTTGTGTAGACACATATATTTGAATGATTCTATATATTCATGTATGATGTTGGACGAACTGACATGGTTGCTTATATGTTTTTTTAGATATCCAAAATATATATGATGTGTACATTTCTATATGTATATATATATTTATATATATGGATGGATGGATACTTAAATTCTTATATAAGATGGGAGAGGAACTCATATAGTTGTTTATAGTTTGATTTCAATATATATGGTTTGTAGAGATTTATATGTATGGATAATAATTTATTCATATAAAATGCGTGTATAAATAAATATGAATGTAAAGTAGATATAATATAAATTCAGGATGAATAATAGGTACTTGATGTTCAAATAACCCATTTTTTTGCTTATATATATATATATATATATATATATATATATATATATATATATATATGGTTTGTACATAGACATATAAAAATATATTTAAATATTAAAAATTTGTTTGGACTTATATAATTTATCAATTAAGGAACTCACATAGTTGCTTATATGATATGCATATTATATATGGTGTATACACGTATATATATATATATTATAGATATATAGTTAATTATAAAAGATTATGGAAGACCCACATTGTTATTTATGTGATTTATATAATATATATATATATATATATATATATATATATATATATACATAAGATATAGCGGGTAGATGTATATAGAAACGTAATATTTATGTATGAGAGATTACGGATAGATGTGTATGTCAATACATTTCTTTAGCTCATACCTATTCTATAAATGTCACTTTCGATTAGAATAAACATTGGTGTGTATATGCAGTTGTGTGGATACATGTGAGTATAAGAGAATAGGTATTAAGACCGCATATTAAAGCAAATAATAAAAATCCTTTAGGAAGTAAAATAAATTTAAATAGATCTGTCTAGAATGAGGATACTACATTTGTCGAAAGTTGCGTTTTTACCTGTGAGTATGGTGTCAACCCTAAAGATAGAATTGAAAATGAAGTCCCTAAAATTTGAAAAAGTCAGAAAATATATGTGGCAATAGCCACCTTTAAGACAAATAATGAACAAAGGGTCTTATCTAGGGCAGACATTATTTCAACAGAAATTCCTCGCAGAAGCGCCCGTATAAGAATGAAGCAGTCAGCCCAATGAGAAAAGCAGACTTCGAGCTGAAGTGAACATAAATTAATTAATGTGTAAATTTGTTTTATTAAATCGATGCTCGTTGTGCGAGCAAAATTCTATATATAATCGAGTAAAAATAAAGCATTTGTGGTACATTTAAAATGTCTTCTGATGGGTTGGAAACGTTGATTCAGGCATTGACTTCTCAAATGAATAATTTAACTGCAGAATTAGGCATAATTAAGGCTCGTCTGGACGATACGCTAATAATAAACACGGAAGACATGCAAGTACGTGGACCATCCAACATAGGTGGACAAAACAATATAGTTCCAACGTAATGTTTGGAGAAGCAGATGATGGACGGCATCAGCTTAAAGAGACAAGTTAGAAACAATCAATCAATGCCAAACAAAATCTGCGCACCTGGAAATGCAAAGGAATCAAGATTTTACCGACCTACAAGTGCTATCAATAGTGCCGCATAAGAGAAACGGAGAATTGTATTTTTGAGTAATGACAGCGCTGCGCAAGGTACAACAACATTTAAAATCCTCCTAAGTATTTTATGGCATTGTCCACCAGGCCGAAACAAGCAAATCCGTCGGGGCGGTAATCAAATTCAGTTACTTTGATTACTGGCCAGTAGTGAAAGATTGTATAGCACCGCATTTTCAATGCTTGGTATGAACGGTGTTGAAGCCTTCGGAGGAAAGCCACGAATACGCGCACCCAGCCTGATCGACGACAAACTAGATGTGTACTTGGAAATGGGGATCAATCAGATCTTTGTGACACGGATTGTGCAAGCAACAACCCGCGAACGCAAATCGCGGAGAGTTATCCTATTTGAGAATTTTCATATATATATATATATATATATATATATATATATATATATATATATGTATATATATATATACATATATATATATATGTATATATATGTATATATATACATATGTATATATATATATGTATATATACATATATATATATATATGTATATATATATATATATATATATATATTAAAAGTTTAATCCTGACCTCGGTTGTCGCTGTTTGTCTTAGTATCATATTGATCGAACGATTGGCTGTGAATGTTATGGTTGTACTATGCTTAAGTTGTTTCCACAATTGTCTATTGCGGGACAATTGATAGCACTCGTAGGTCGCTAAATTCTTGACTCCATTACGTTTCCAGGTGCACAGCTTGTTGTTTTCTTTGATTAATTGGTTCTCGTTGGTGCCGTCTCTGTGAAGCCGTCTACAAGTTGCTTGTTGAAAATGCTGTTTCAACAGGATTTTTTGAAGTTTTTTCAAATTCAGGATTAACACCATGCTCACAGAAAAACAACTTGTAGGAAATGTTCTTGTTCATTTTTTGTGGGTTTTCTGTGAGTATGGTGTCGACTCTGAAGATGGGACTGGAAATAAATCCCCGAAAATTTGAGAGCTATTCTTACATGTTTTAATGTGACATTTTGAGGAATGATGTTTCATAAATTTATGACTAATAGACTCTTGTCGAATATTGATAAAGATGATTTAGACGTGTTGATATTAAGTAATAAGTTTTGAAGCCTTCAATGAATGCCATGTAGGTCTTCGTTAATATATTGAACCGATTTTGCTTTACGCTTTTGGACGACAGGATTTACTATTAAGATATGTTCCCCATACTTATTAATTATGCCACGCTTTCTTGAGTTTGTTATTGCAAGAAAAACTATGTTCAAATCAAGTGGTTTTGGTATTAAAACCTGTGGAACACTTACACTGATAGAAAGTGGAATGAATGAAATTCTGTTTATTTTGCCGACGGCGTTCTGAGCGATAATTATTCAAAACTAAATACCACTGTGTTTATGCAAACATCTACGTTGACAAGTTGTTTGATAATTGCGTATGTGAATTTTGCATCTAAAACTATCGAGTTTTCAAGAAATATTACAATGATACCTTTAGTGAAGGGTATGATGTTTACGTATTTAGTCTATTAGTGTGATCATGATTGTCGTACATGACTGATTCCGTGTAATCAACAGTGACCGGTGTGTTCAGCCAGGTTAAGTGGTTGAATGAGTTCTAAGGTAATAGTATGCAGAACTTTAGTGGAAGCCTTAAGATTAGCTATTGGTCTTAAATCTTTGAGCTCATTTAGAGTTTTGGCTTCTGGTTACAAAATGAAGTGTATTTATTGCATTTAAACCGAAATATTATTAGATGTTGACATGTTTTTATAAGTATAGGCCATTACTTTTGTGACTTTATGGAGTGGAGAAACACGTTGCTAGATATGGCTTTGCTTCCCTTACCATATCTCTCGATAAATTTTAGAGCTTTAGACTGTTCAAATGATTGCACTGAGGGAACACTAGTGAAACAGGTGCATTGCGCAACGATTATACTACGAGGTATAACTTTTAACTCTAAATGAACTCATTAGTCCCGTAAGTATCATTCCTTCTATTAGAGATATATTTTCAAACTATAGAAAATGCTTGGCTAGCATTTAGTTTGTTTCAATTCTTTTTCTCTATTTTTGTGCGATATCTTAATATTCTTCTTTAAATCAATAGTTGATAAATACGTCAATGTTTAGGATAAATAAATGCTACGTTGTAAGTGTAGTAGTGCATGATTATGCCTGCAAGGCTTAAGTGATGTTGATTCTTCGTAAGGCTAGTTTATAGGCTGGAGAAATTTTGAAAATGCTGTGTTTTCATCTTTATGTTACCTTTTGCGCTTTAGTGTAAAGATTAACTAGTCAACAAGTCTAGGTCATTTAAAAGGATCCCTTAATTTTGTGCATTTATGGTTTTTGTGACAAATATTTGTTCGTGATCGCATTGCAACATGAGGTTGTAGTGTGTAATATCTATTTCAATGTGCTCAACAACGAACCCGATGTCAAAATAGCTTTTTATGTTGTTGGTTGTAAGACATTTTGAATATATACACATTGATTTAAAGTGGTTAGAGCACCAGATTACGAAGCAGGCGTACCCACGTTAGAGACCTGTCCGCGAAACATACAGGACAGTACGTGATGAGTTCTCACTAAGGATGAAACCAATCTACTCGATGAATTACCTTTTCCACAATATGCAATACTTACTTTATACTGACAAATGTATGTACATATTGAGTCAAGATCGCAATCTTATTTTAAAGTAAATTTTGTATCTAGTATCGCGATATGGGAATACAAGCCAAAAATAACAACGGAATCATGTTCTTTTTTTCGAATTTCGTCATGTTAATGAAAAAGTTAAAACAAAACATTCTAGTAAACTTTAAACTTTATGCTACAAAAGAATATTATTATAGTTTAAGCTCAAATTTCATCTTATGCAGAATAGAAGTAGCAACGAAATAGCCTATGTAAGCAGAATAAACCTGAGAAAAAAAAGCTTACTTAATATTCTGATTAATATCAGTAAAGTATTAATATTAGTTTCTCGAACAAGAAATATTAAGTTAATACAATTAAACAATAATTGATTGCGCGGATGGTGATATCAATTCTTTAAATCAAGTTTGCGAGCTTGAAGTAAAAAACAATTCCATTGTATCTAACCAGTCGTCGAACAGCATAACAAAACTACCGCCAGTTGCAACGCACTGACGCGTTTCGACCTTCCAAGATCATCCTCGGAGTACGACAGCAAACTGACTATTTTTTACTGTTACATTTTCTCCATGTAGCTATACGAAATGTTTGCATCCGCTGTCTACCTGGTATTTTCAAAATATTTAGATTTCTGCATATGGAAATCTTTTTCAATGGAAAGCAAATCACACAAAATATTTGACAAGCAATATGTCAAGTGTAAAATTTTAGTTTAAACCGCCCAATTTATACTTGTTGTCAGATTGATTATCGAATTGTTTGTGTAATGTGCTTTCCATTGAAAAAGACTTCCATATGCGGAAGTCTAAATATTTGGAAAATTCAGGTAAACAGCGGATGCTAACACCTTGTATCGCAACACGAGGAAAAGGTAACTAATCTACTCTTGTCGTGCAACATGTTTCTTTTATTTATATACTGACTATGTATTTATGGTATTGATCATTGGTTATAATAGATTGAAGATAAAATTGTCTGTTTTGCATTGTGCTGTCTTGATTTTCATCATATTGTTGCGTACTCGATAAATTCCTGTGGCTGCCGTGGATTGGCGGACTTCCGGCTTACTTTGTCGTACTACGGCATTTGCTCCCCTGTGTTCTTGATACCGAAATTTGCTTCGCTTTTCGATCTATTCTAACATTTACGCATTAAATATATGTTTATCTCCATTTTCTAGAGCAAAATTATTAATTGCATCACAATTTGTAGCAATTTCTTACGGCTTATTAAACAAATTGGCTGAACATTTAATAGCTCGTTTTAGAGACGCTAAAGATTTCGGTTTCCAAAGTCGCAACCTTCAACAATTATTCTCCTGATAATAATTTAGACGTGCGCTGACCACTTTTGCCTTTACTCATTTTCCGCGGAAAGCTTCTGAGTTGACAAATTTTTTTCAATATATTATTAAAAATTCCGGTTGTAACTTCATTGTCGATGCCGTCACAATTGCCTCGATTCATTTTAAGGAAGCAAGCCTTTGCTCCGAAGGTATGCAATTATTTCAGAAGTATTGACGAAATTTCATTTAAATAAGCGTAAATCAAAACACCTGAATACGTAGAAAGCTATTATTTTCAAGCGATTACAGATTAAACGATTGAGTAATTATTATAAAATATAAGGAAGACATCTTTGATTGCTCGGGTGGTTATAAAAATGATTTAAATCAAGGTTGCGAGCTTGATATTAAACGATCATATGTTAGTATAAACTAGGCATTCATAAATTAGAAAACAAATTCATCCGGTAGAGCGGTTTCATTCTTATTAGAGACTCTTCACGCACTGACTAGAGTTTCGCCAAGAACAGGGCACCAATCTAGGCACGAATATGGGCACGTCTGCTTTTGAGACAATTAACTGCAAAATACACACAATTTCCAATTATATACTAACAAATGTTGTTCGGTTAACATCTTCTTTAGGTGGAGCTCATATGGCATCCTTTTAGACCCAAACATCTAACTAATTATCCACAATCTGTCATTATTGAACAGACACAACACTACATAGGGAAGTTGTATTGAAATGAACATTGATTGCGCGGACGGTGATAAAAATTATTTGAGTGAAGTTTGCGATCTTGACATAAACACTTGACTCACTATGTAGATACATTTTTCATTATAACAGAAAAATTGCATAGTGTAGAACAGGCAATTCATCCAGTCTTTAATGGGAACTCGTCACGTACTATTAAGAATTTGCCGCGGACAGGGCTCGAACCTGGGCACGTCTGCTTCGGAATTTGTGCCCTAACCACTGAGCTACTCTACCGCACACTACATCCTATTATCAATAATATACTAACTAAGGTATTTCGATTAGTTTTGTTTCTTTTAGGCGTAGCTCATTTTGCATCCATTTGACGCAAAGTTTCAACTAACGATCTGAAATCCGTCTTTACTGAAAAGACACCACAGTCGACGTATAACTTGTATTGAAATGAACATTTATATAGTAAGACGAACATTGTTTGCGAGGGCGGTGGTATCATTTACTTTAATCAAGGTTGCGAGCTAGATATATTTACCTCACCCATTAAGTACGTACATTTGGCAGTTTAAACTAAGTATTGTATAGTGTAGAAAAGGCAACTCACCCAGTCGACTGGTTTCGTCTTTATTGGGAACTCATCAAATGCTGTCCAGAATTGAGTATACTATTGCTGTTTATTAAGAAACAATAGCTTATATTTTCAATTGCTTATGAAATTAATTTTTATATGCAAATTTAATTGCTATATGAATGGAATATTTTTGTATCGTAATAATCTTTTGCATATTTTAGTCTATCAACAACAAATGAAACGGCGTTGGATTATTTCGAGCATTTTGGATATGCATGCATAAACGTGCACTCATTATAAGCGCTACTAGTTTTATAAGCCTAAATTTACAAATTAAGAAAACAATAGGAAGTTGTGACTGCTTCCCGCGGCAGTTATTTACGCGTTGTTGCACGAAAGGAGTTTAATCTCGAAAAGACACACAAAATGTTCACTGGTGTTCACTATTCAAACGACGAGAGCTCGTCTTTAGCCTCGAAGCGATACGAAACCGAAAGAATACACCAACTTCAATCGGCCACAGAACGAATTCAACAGAAAACTTACACCAATTGGATCAACTTTTATTTGCAAAGGGTAAGTCTAATCAGAATTGGAATTCATTCTATCCCTCTAGCCGAAATACTTCACAGCAGTTTATCTGCCTAAAATAAGTCTAGATTTTTATTTATCCTAAATAAGCTTAACGTTGAACAATCGTTGATGGCGCTGGTAGTTATAACAAATCTTTGATTCAAGTTGGAAAGCTGGATAAAAACATCAATAATATTGCAAATAACTGGTTGCACAAACTAGCTATACCAAAGTCAATCACATTTTGGTTTATCCTTAGAGTCACAAATGAACTAATTTTTTACTAGGTTTTAAAATCTAATAAATAAGTGCATATATATATGTATATTAGTTAACCGCCACAAAAAGTATCTAACTGTTATATATTGAATTGAATGATGTCTTTATTACGGCGAAATTTGATAACCGATGTCAATCAAGGCCAGTGTGTATGGCTTTATTGAAGTAACAGGTGTTCCGAAATTGTTGTAATTCTCAATTTTTGTGAAATTGAAATTCATCATGTAGGTAAAATGTACCGACTCGGCAACCATCGTGTTAGTACCATATATAGAGTTATGTGGCTTTGAAGTCGCATTTTTGAGACTTTATATGATGTTAGCTTCCCTTCTACAGGTTTTCACATTCGTTTAGGAGATTGTACCTTTCTGTTTTCTCAAATTCTTCACCCAAATCTATAGTGGTTTAAGGTCGTAACACAGGCTGCTAATGATGAGTCGCCAGTAGGCACGAAACGAATGTGCACGATTTTATTCTTTCCTTTCATGCTGAATCTTGTTAATCCTTCCGGTCATAATTGAACTAACTTGTTACTAGGCACGCAACACCTAACACATACTTGCGCATATATTAGTTCTCTACAATTAACAGTATCTAACTGTTAGCTATACCAACGTCAATCACACCTAGTGACGCGTATCACAATTATGTAACTCCTTTAAACACACGCTTGTCACCATCGTTTGTTATCAAACCACCTAAAGAGATTTTTCGTTTTTTATTATTCGTCAGTCATTTAAATAAGGTAAAATTTCTCAATTCTGGAAACAAGTTGAACTTATCCAATGTAAAAAATATAAACATAATAGTTCATGGCGACTCCACTTTATCTTATTAAATTTACAGTGAAACTATTTATGGTTATCGTAAATTTAAATTATTATAGGTCTACCTGGTCTGCACAATATTTACAATTTAGCTGGTTTGTGGAATATAATAAATGCGCCACAGCTAGAAAATGCATCTTAAAAAAATTGCTTACCGGTTGGTTCGGATTTACTGGTTGATAAATATTATAAATCTAACAGAAAATGTAATTTTTAAAGGCTATCGTAAACAATATATTTAATCAATTCTTAAAATCAATTCTGCTAGCTTGATATAAGCATCAATCAAATTTTGATTAGCGAATCGCATAACCAAGAAATATTATCGGAACAAAAACGTACGGAAGCGTATCGTCCTTCCATGATCATCACCAGAGCTATGTTACACGACTCGTTGGACACAATAGAATTGATGCTTATATCAAATTTGCAAACTTGAATTAAAGTTTGTTTAACTTTAATTAATATGTTTATCTATGTTACATTTTTCAAAGAAATTGTAAATTTTTGCGAAAGAACTTCAACTGAATTGGGTGGAAATAACAGTTTGAGTATGGATCAATAATATGCTACTCTTAATCAAGTAGTGTGAAAGATTGTAATTTACTTCACGTGTTCCAGCTATTTCATATAAAGACTACAAATGTGATGTTTAAAAGCCGAATTCATCAGGCTAAGCAAATGTCATAAATTGGCTACAATATTTGAATTACTGCGTTAGTTATGATTTGAATGATTGGTGCGCAGTGCTAGGTTCATATGTTAACTCACCGTGATTTGCGTTCGAAGGTTGTTACTTTCCACATACGCATTGATCTGGTCTTCGTTTTGACTGGGTGCGAATACGTTCCTTTCTTCCGAAGGTTTCAAATATCGTTCATACTAACCACTGGAAATGAGGTACGCTCTTATTATCGTTCACAAACGACGTTTCAGAACATTGTCTCCCGTTCCATCATCAGGCATCTAATCACAAATACGCAATAAAATGATTACACGAGCAGATTTCAGCAAATGTATGGGTGATTAGAGGCCCGATGATGATTCGGGAAACTACGAATCGAAATGTCGGCAGTCAACGAATATTAGATCGCACCTCGTTTCCAGTGGTTAGTATGACCCATGTTGAAGCCTTCGGAAGAAAGGCACGAATCCGCGACCAGCCAAAACGAAGAACAGATCGATGTGTACTTGGAAATGGGAAACAATCGGATCTTTGCACAACTGATGAAGTGCAAAGCAACAACCCTCGAACGCGACTCGCGGAGAGTCATCATACTGTGTTAGTTAGCCTAGTAAACCATCTATTTAAATCATTTTTGCAAAGTTCAGATGAATTCTAACCACGACGTATTAACCTAGTTCCACTTACTGCATGTTTTCACATTCCATGCTGGGCATCAGAGCCGCACTATCTTGTGCTATCGTGTGCAATAAATGGTGCCAAGTTAATTTAAATAACTGATTACGTAGGCCATCTAAACTGTAGTAAGTTGAGGATTTGGTATCTCCATCCTAGGAGGCTTACACGTAAAGAAAACGTCAAAGTGTTTCCAGAAATTTGTTAAACACAAGTCATCAAATGCAATTTAATCTCACAAAATTGGGAGTTTAAATGCTGACCTATGAGTGATGTACTAATGACCTATAATCGAGCTGATCATTCTGACGAGTTTTCCTCTTGAGTATGCAACTGCCGTGGAACTGCATTTAATGGATAAAATTTTCAAGTTACGCATTAGTCTACCTTTATAAATAACACGCTCAATCAATGAATTACCAATTCAATAACTTGTTTCTCTTTACCTATTATATTGTGGAACAAAAAGAGATTTTGACGAATTCTCTGTAGAAGACGCACATGATCGAACTTTAGTTGATCTGTATGTGAAACGCTATGCAAAATTAGCTGATGACAATGTTCAGACTGAGTATTGTTAGCCTACCACTTGATTTCGGCAATATTTCGGTTTCAAATAAGTCTGCGCTTGATGTGAATCAGCTGGTTGTGCATACTTATGCTTACGTTTTTATTATGCTTATTTTAATGCATGTGTAGTTAGTTGGCGAAAATGTTTGTATTGCATAATTTTAACAAACAAACAAAGTGACTTTATGCAATTCGATATTAGGTGTTGCCCATCTAGTAACAAACAAGTTACATTATGATCAGAAGGATAAACCAAAGACAGCACGAACGGAGAGTATAATCTCGTGCACATTCAGTAGGAGCCGGTATTACGCCCTTTCTCCACTGTATATTTGGGTGACAAATGTAGGAAAATAGTACGGTACAATCTCCTATACGAATTTTTAAAACTGCATTAGAGAAGCTAACATCATATAAAGTCTTCGATAATGCGACTTCAAAGCCAACTCATTTTATATAATATATAATCCGAGTCTGTAAGGGATGCCAAAACAATGGCTATTGTGTCAGTTCTTGGTACCAACATTATAGTACCGAAACAGTAAATGATACCAAAACTATGATTGCCGAGTTGGTACATGGTATCAACACGATGGATTTCAATGTATGCTATGCCGGCTCCAAATGAAGAGTCGCCAGTAAGCACGAAACGAATGTTCACAAGATTATACTTTGCGTTCACGCTGTCTTTGGTTTATCCTTCTGGTCATAATTGAACTAATTTGTTACTACGTGCGCAACACCTAATAAATAATTGCGTATATATTAGTTCTACGCTATAAAAAATGTATTTAACTGTTATAATCTGACTTTATTATTTAATTCAAAGTTGTGATCTTGATGTAAAAACCTGTCCTAATATGTAAGTTCACTTTTTAGCATAAACTAAGCATTGTATATTTTAGAAAAGGAAATTTAATCCAGTAGACCGGTTTCGCCCCTATAGAGAACTCATCACGTACTGTCAAGAATTTGCCAAGCACTGACTTTACCTTAAGCCGTCCTCCACACATTATAATTATTTATCTAAACTTCACTTAATAAGTAAAAAATTAATTCCGTCAGGAAGTGAATTGTTAATTATTAACGATCTTTTATAAAATTGTCTTTTATCTACAATTGTGCTCCGATTTTCTGAACATTAAATACTGTTTTTTTTGCGGAGAACTAATATATATGCAAATATGTATTAAGTGTTGCGAACCTAGTAACAAATTAGTTTAGTTGTGACCAGAAGGATAAACCAGAGGCAGCATGAACGGAAAATATAATCTCATTCACATTCGTTTCGTGCTTACTGGCGACTCATCAGTAGGAGCCGGTATTACGCCCTTTAACCACTATATATTTGGTAGAAGAATGTGGAATAATAGGACGGTACAATCTCCTAGACGAATGTGTAAACCTGCAATAGTGAAGCTAACATCATATAAATTCAACGCTAACTCACACTATATAATATATATACATTAATCGATTTATTTCAGACAAGTTGGTTGCATTTTATTAAAAAAAATAGGCCATATATCACAGTATTAATAATTAATTTTTAGTTGATTTAATTGCGTATAAAAGAAGTGGGTTTAGTCAACGTTTATCTCCGATAAATAATTTTCTAAAGAACAAATTATACTGAACATGCAAACTTAAGTGTTCGTACTGAATCGCAATAAAACAGAAAATAAATCTGAACTTCGGTTTAAAAACTTCTTTGTAATCTTTGTTGAGTCTTTTTATCATAATCCTTTCTGTAAATCATACTTACTGTGGATTATATTGGTGAAATATTAAATCTGAAGGCGATCTTATTGCAAAGTATAAGTCAGATTTATTTATAAAGAATTTATTTAATTAAAACGTGGCATAATATAGCACATGCAATTCACCCGATTGAAGGGGTTCGACCTTTTATGGTACACATCAAGCACTGACACAACTGCCATTGCCAGACTTTAAACCAAAATGTGTTTGGTTCAGAGTCAAACAGCTCATTCGCCTAGATCACAGAAGTCCTGCGTTGCATGCAATTTTCCATTATAAACTGACATTCCCTTAGTCAATATTGCCAACTTAAGAAGTACACCAATCTTGTATCAAACCTAGTCGCATAGCAAAGAATTACAATCTCAATCTATACGCATTTAGGTGTTTATGGCCCTTCTCATAATCATTAAAGAACAACGGAGACTGAATTACAAAAATCAAGAGTACGGAAATTCCGATATTCGGCACGGGTGGTGATAACAGCTCTGTACACATAGTTGGCCAGTTTGAGATAAACATCAATTGCGTCTTCTGTAACCGAATACACAACATAGCAAAACTATCACAAATCACAAGTACTGGCATGGTTCTTCTTGTTATGATTGTCACAAGAACAGGTGGCAAACCACCTAACAAAGCTCAAGTTGCAACTTATACGCATATTGGTAAAAATGAGATATGCGTCTCTCACCCCCTGTAGTTTCACATTCATTCTATCTGACTGGAAATGTCGGCTGCACAAATTCTATAGGTTAACAATCAATGGATGTTTGCATATTCTTCCGAACATGTATAAGTTATATAATTAAACGATCATTGTTTTCGCCACATATACATATATAGGCAATACAATTTAACAATAATCGATTGCGCGTGTGGTGGTAAAAATTCTTCAAATCAAGTTTGAAAGCTTGAAGTAAACACCAATCCCATCGTTTTTAACCAGTCGGCGGACAACATAGCAAAATACCGCCAGTCGCACGCATTAACGCGTTTCGAACTTGCATGATGCATCATCCCAGTAAGACAGCAAACTGACTATCGCGGATCAAACTGAATTGAATATATATATATAAATCAAAGTTAGATATGCGACTCTTACATCTAGCAGTCGCAGATACATTGAACTTGATTGGAAATGTCGGCTGCACAATTTCGATGCAGTCACGAACATTTGCTGCATGTAGCTATATATATATATATATATATATATATATATATATATATATATATATATTATATATATATATATATATATATATATACATATAAAATTTTTCTGATGCGTAGAATGATCAGCACAATTTTCCATTCTAATTATATTACAGTAATAATCAATTCCTAGTTTACCTAATTTCATCCTTTGTGCAATATCTAATTTTGCTTTCCATATATATATATATATATATATATATATATATATATATATATATATATATATATATGTAATGCGGTTTGATCCTCGCTAGTCAGTTTGCCGTCGTACTCTGATGATGATCATGGAAGGTCGAAACGCGTCAGTGCGTTGCGGCTGGCGGTAGTTTTGTTATGTTGTTCGACGACTGGTTAAATACAATGGGATTGGTGTTTACTTCAAGCTCGCAAACTTGATTTAAAGAATTGTTACCACCACCCGCGCATTCAAGTATTGTTTCATCTTCAATGAATGTTTGCCCAATATTCAACTTTAAAGGTTAACGAGACGTCAAATCACGAAATCTCACTTTATCAGAAAAATAACATATTGAATTTAAAAATGACTCTAAAAAAAACAAAGTCAGAAAAAGATTGTGACTAATATTTGCATTCAAGGAGCACTTCCCATTCAAAGTATTCTTACAATATGAGTTAATTACCTTATGCCGTTGTAAAGTAACTTGACCTGGAATGTCGGATTTTGTCCACCTAGAATTGAAATGAGATATATAAAATTTATACTAAAGTAAAATAATTATAAATAACAATAACATTGTCAGAATACGACAATTTTTACTTCGTAATTAAGACAATCATGTTGTACAAGAAGACAAATTAGACGGTTTAACAAATTTTACTCTGTTTGTGTAAATGAATTCTGTGAGCTTGAGATGAGTAACAATCCTATTATATTTCACTAGTCGAACAGCACCGGTTATTGTCCTAGGTTTTACGGCTAGTTAAATACAATGAGATTAATGCTTAAATCAAACTAGCAAAATTTTTTCAAGATCTATTATCACCACCCGCGAAATCAGTGAATGTTCAATTTTATTTTACTATCTTGTTGGTCAAAATGCCACAATTATTATCTGAAACTACGTTTTTTTGTGTCGAATTGATGTAAGTAACATCAAACTGATAAATATTCACCTATTTTAGATTACTTATCTTGTTCAATATTATTTGATTTATCCGGTGTATATATTTTCGGTAATAAAAAGATGCAAAGTCAGATTAAAAGATGCGCGTAATGAAATGCATCGTTTAATGAAGCAATTTTATGCATAAAAGAAGTGTGAGACAATCTTAATGCCTAGTAGGTTGAAATAATATTAACAGAATAGATGGCATTTTAAGTCATAAAGCGTAATTTTAATCAGTCCAAAATGGCATCCTCTTACTTCAGAGTATTAACTAAACTTTACGCCGAAATTTAATGTACTCAGATATAGATCAGAAATTTTCAACAATGTCTACGTGATAGAATTTTTGTTATTAATTCTCACCCATCCATGTACTTTTTTACGATGTCTTTTTAGGTCTAAAAAGAACACCTTGGTAACAAGATTCTTCTTCACGTGTTTATCTATTAGCCCCAAAAATGTTGCGTTATAATTTCGTATTCTATCAAGGTGCATCTACGCAAAAAACTTACATACCAGTTTGCTGTTTATGCAAATAAGCATTCCTCAACAGTATGTGTGTCGTGTTTAATTTAAAATACTGCGTGTTGGAAGAGAAGTTCTATATTAGAAAATAATTTTACCGTGCTTCAGCTCAGCTTAGAAACTATCGATGTCGTGTTACTATAATGTAGATGTTTTAACTATATACTCGTGGAAAGGTAACAAATTTATCCCTTATCCAGATATTTAGACAGGAAGACACTGACTTAAAGAGATAAATATTCCGAAATTGGACATTGAAAAGACAGCCCATAGCGCCATTTACAGATGAATAGCCGATTATTAAAGCACAATATCCAAGATCCTTTCTGCCCTAACAAAGCTGGCAAATTGTAAAACACCTGAGCAATAGTGAAACATGATATTTCCAACCCCACAAACTCTAAAAATCCAGTCGGATTTGAGTTCTCCTAAAGGAAGATATGATAAGCTACTTTGAAAATGCTGAAGCCATCAGTTGCAAAATACACTGCGCAAATAAATAAACAAATGCCATTTGCACATCAACCGCAGATAGGCCGAATTTCGAAACAACACGGGTATTCAACACTGCAATCAGCACAGCCTGCGCTGTTACCAAGTGGATTGAAAAAAACTGTGGAGCGAGGCGAAACGAAAGTCAACACTTGGGAAAATAACATTAGCACACCTAAGAGCCACAAATGCGAAATATTGTTTAACTCTTATTCAATCGATACAAGAACACACACGCATACGTATACACACCTACTAATAAACCAAAACAAAGAACATAAATAAAACCGCGTCAGACTAGTTGCCACCCTCATAATCAAATGACCACACAGGATGTATATACATGAAAGATTGTAAAGTTCAGTTTAGTATTCTAGTCAAAAATAGCCATTATCTACTTGGTTTTTAATTTGTTTTTACTTCCTAATTATAAATATACTATATATATATATATATATATATATATATATATATATATATATATATATATATATATATATATAGAGTAAATTAAACGAACATTGGTTGCGCGGGTGGTGATAAAAATTATTATAATCAAGGTTGCGGTCTTGATATAAACACCTGACCCATTAATTACTTACATATGTCAGTATAAACTAAGAATTGTATAGTGTAGAAAAGGCAATTCATCCAGTAGACCGGTTTCGTCCGAAGCAGACGTGCCCAGGTTCGTATCCTGTCCGCGGCAAATTCTGGCCAGTACTTGATGAGTTCCCAATAAGGACGAAACCGGTCTACTGGATGAATTGCCTTTTCTACACTATACAATTCTTAGTTTATACTGACATATGCAAGTAATTAATGGGTCAGGTGTTTATATCAAGACCGCAACCTTGATTATAATAATATAGTGTAAATGTTTGATTACGTAAATGCATGTTAACGCTAAGGAAGTCGTCCTACTAATTTCTAATTGTTTATGAACAATCTTATGAATACACTGAAGCTCCACGATGTCATTATTACTTATACGCACATAATTATAGATTATATATATATATATATATATATATATATATATATATTTATATATATAACATGTTTTATTTGACAACTGTATGAACACACTTGTATGTAAGTTATTGAAATATTAATTATGAAATTACTTTTATTTTTCACGTAGCCAGATGATAGCCACCAAAGTTAGTGCTATTCACTCGATTGACGATTTAGTTGATTAATATTAACCGTGATAGGCTATAAGGGGGCAAGAGACGATGCAAATTGCCAGAGTACTATTTCAAGTAACAGTGATTAACTGGAGAGCAAATCCGAATATTTCTATGTTAATTTACTCGAATGATTAGCATTGGTTTAGAGAATTGCGCATTCATGCGAAAACGTGATCTGAAGAATTCAATATTCACCAACACACACACATGAGGTATTAGCATATATGAAAAGCAGAAGAGCTGTTATTGTAAACCATTGCACTTTTATTTAAGCCGTTTTGTTTCAGTAAATCGAGCACAAAATGACGAGAAGAAACTGATCATGCAGAATTCTACCAGTAACGTCAATAGTCCCGAATTGCAAGCTAAGGCCCAAGTGTCAAATAATCTTGACATTAAATATTAATTAGTATATATATATATATATATATTTATATATATATATATATATATATATATATATATATATATATATATATATGTGTGTGTGTGTGTGTGTGTACAAATCCATATACAATAAAAGTTGAATGTCACTAATTTCTGCAATATCTGCCAAATGCTGAACCAAATTTCTTATAATGCCTTCGCAGTTTTCAATTTTCTAATATGCTTCGAATTTTAATTTATCTAACAAATAACCGCATAACCAATAAGCAACCACTGTTTACACGGGTTGTTATGTCAGTAATTCAAATTGAATTTGTGGACTTGAGATAAACACCAATTTAATTGTATCGACTATTTTTAGTAAACGGCTAAATTGTCGGCTGTCGCACACAACGGCTCGTGTTTGCCCTCCATGGTGCTCATTATAAGAGGGCGTAAAAGTGGCTAACGCGATTCACCTCTCAATCGTTATTTGAGGCCTGACAAAAAATAAATACAACTCGTTATCCTAGGCATCTTGCATCCATTAATTTTTATTTTACTAGTCGCAGACACGGGTTGCTTAATTGGCAGACTTAACCAGTATTGGCACAAGCCTCCAAAATTGTTCTCTAAAATTGCTGTATGCACCTGGTAAGCTAGTTGGCTTTTGTGCTCCGAAGAGGGCCGTGAAAGTTTGCAACGCGGCATTACGGGCAACTGACGGAGGCTTCGACCATATCTTGCCACTTGTTCAATAAAGAGGAATTGGCTTCAAGCCTGCACAAATTTGTTATAAACGGTTGCAGCCAAATTGCTTAATTAAAATAAAACATTTATATACGTGGAAAAAGTTGCAGAAATGTTATGTTCGTGAGGGAATAGAGCTTGTGCAATAGACGTAGCCGAAAATTTAAATTTTAGCCAATTGAATAGGGGCGAGAGCCGACTTTCTGATGTGATATATTTCATATTTTTTGCAGTCAAAATTTCTCTCGTCAAATTGCCGCTACGCGTTGATAACGGCAGTGGAAGTTTTAAACGTATCAGTACGTGCAACTGCCGGGAATCGTTTATAACTTGCGACTAGGCAGGCAAATAAAGATTAGTATTTATGGCAAATACGCCAATTTTAATGAAATAATATAATTAATACGCATTGACATCCTTTCAATTTAGCAATAAATCTGACCGAAATAACTATGCATACAAAAAATATAATAAAACCATAAAATGTTGAAGGAATACATCAGTTTAATGCATTACCCGCATATCCAGATGCCTCAGGTTGAATGACGAACCATTAAATAGACCATCGTTTTGTTTCTCGCAGACAAATCGTCGTGAAATACCTGAACTAAGGGTAGATTGGTTAACAGTGCGCTACTTCTCCACATACGGAATTTGAATCAATGTAATATTCGTAATTTAAACTTGTTCAGAATTAGTTGTAGCAAAAATATTGCTCAAATATGCCATATTCGAAAAATGTTACAAAATTCTAACGGCAACATTGGCTTTTGAGTTAATTTGCTTACTCACCTTCCGGATTATTCTCCATTTTAGAAGGTCCCTAATTTTGATTATTGTGATAAATTTATTCGCAACGGAATGTCGTATTTTCATTTAGAAAACTATAACTCAGTTCAATGAACATTGGTTATTGTAATCAAGGTTGATATGACTTTTTAGTTGCATTTAAAATTTCCCAATAGCGCTTTTGCTTCAACTTGTCAACAAAGTTTACTAGAAATATGAAACAAATAAGAATTAATTAAATCGATTAAAACACGGGTCCCATTATGCACATATATTTGTCAATATAAACTAAAAATTTTTTAATATAGACAA
>JAQBSW010003134.1:0-88802 GCA_029291075.1 Eudiplozoon nipponicum
AGAAATTTGTTATACTTCTGTTCCATCACGAGCCATTTGATTCGAAGCAGTGCAGGAATCCATGCGGATCCATCTCTCCGCAGACCCTAATTCGAGCACCAGCGGGTCTAATTCCGGCAACACATCATTTGCAACGTTGGGTTTGAATCATCCGTGGTTTGAGTTAATGCAAGTATAGTGAGTGATCGTGAATACGCCACTTCTTTCTACGAAGCATTCTTCATATTCAATAGTTTACTCATATGCCGCGCGTTTCCACTCAGAGCCCCATCAGGTACCGGTCTCCAAGTAATGGATGATGCAGAAATATGCATGCATGTGTTGAGTCCACAAATCGTTCTGAGATGGCGCTCTTTCACCTATCTTCGTCAAGTTTGTCTACTTGGGAGAACCTTTGTGATGTCGGACGTGTTCTCTCTTCTGCCAGTATTAACATCAGGCTTATTAACGCCTTTGCCGCAATTGCTTGTTTGCATGATTGGCGCAAAGCCACTGTAAAATCGTTGTACGTCTAATGAACAGTGTATTATTGATCATCCCTTTATGACCGGCTTTGTTAATATCGAGAAATGAACATTTTAGCTGTCACCGCCTGAGAGCGATTAACATTTTGGTATTTTGCTCAATATCCTTATAAATAATTGTTAGCTAAGCGTCATGAGACATTATTCTAAATCTAAGTGTTGACGATCCGAGTAACTATATTCGGCCACTATATAATGTGTCATCAAGGCCTTTTTTTGATGGCCTATATAGGCATCAGAGGTTTACTATGAGTAAACGAAAAGAATTGGATTGCGTGTTGCCTGATCGGTGATTGACATTCAGCCCATAACCGAAAATGTTGCGATCTTGATGTGGACATCTGCTCCGCAAGCTAAGGGTTTTATAGTGTATGAAAAGAGGCAATTCATCCGAAGTAGATCGGTTTCCGTCCTTATTGAGGAACTCATCTCGCACTGGTCAGAATTTGCCGCGGCCCGGGCTCGAACTTGGCGCGTCTGCTTCTGGAATCGGTACAATCGCTGTTCTCAAATTTTTCTAATCAATCTGCACTTTGGCATCTTTCGCCATTTACGTCGTTGTCTTAAAAAAGGATTTGATTTCCGGCTGAGGCTGTCTGAGTTGGACATAATTTTTCGATTTTCTATTTATTAATGAGTTAAATTGTTCCAGCATTTTAATGAAGCTTGGTTTTTCGTTGGCAAATTCTAGCCAAAAGCACATGATTAGTTCCAAATAAGGGCAAAACCGGTCAACTGGATAAATTGCCTTTTCTATACTATACAATTCTTAGTGCATACTGTATGGATCAGGTTTTTATATCCAAGATCACAAACTTGATTATATGATATTTAATATCGAAGAAGGTATCTGTGGTGGTTGGCTGGACTCAGTTGATTGGTTAGGGGATTGGCAACATTAGCCGGCGGTATTAATTACTCTGCACTGTTCTCTACGCACCGCTGGTCTGGTGAAACGACTTTATCAGATAAAATTTTGGAAATCCAGCGGTATGGAAGGTGAAACAAAATAATCTGGTAGATGATTTTCTTTTGACGTTGGCTCTGTTGGCGATGGAAAAAATCGATTCCAATCTTTCCCTGAAAAAAGCGCCTGTGCATCAGATGATTTACTCACATTTGTCTGCGAGATTCATTGTTATTTCTTCGCTTATGGAGACTAATTTTGTTATATCACCGCCGATTGTTCGTTTAGGTAAGATTATACTTTCCATTCATGCCGATTATGGCTTGTCCTTCTGAGTCATGTTTTGAACTAGTTTGTTTATTTGCACTAAATTGCGCAACACGTAATGCACAGTTGCATATTTATTAGTTCTCCGCAAAAAGCAGTATCTAACTGTTGCATACTGAATGGTCAAATGTTGACATGATTACCCGATCAAAGCCAGAAATGCTTGTAGATTTACTCGAATAACGGTTGTGATAGTAGTGTGTTGGTACCATGTTTACCGACCCAGTAACCATAAGTGTTCATACGCTTTACGTCGTACCGCTGCTAACATCCATGGTGGTGCGTACCGATTTACAGGCTCTGAATCATTACAATGCATATATAGTGAGCTGGTTTTTTAGTCGCTTACTGTCGAAGACTTCTGCAGCAGCCCCTAACGTGTTGCGCTTATAGATTATATCGTCTTTTTTTTCTTAGAGTATGTAATGTTAGAGGTTATTTACTAAAAGTCAACGCAGTTTTTTTATGCGTTTATATTACGTTTTGCTTTTGTATTTTTTGCTTCCCTGCTCATTAAAGCGCTTACATAAGTAACTGTAAAGGTCATAACTTTATTAATGTTATCCTTGCGCAATTAGAGTTTAATTTAATATATCACATATTCGTGGTTGCTTATGCCCACGCATTGATGAAACAATCGCTACTCTACTGGGCGGCGTACGAGAACTTCCTGGATTTTACTGTTTAGCTAACCGGCGTACGCCTGGCACTAGCTCTCATCGCGGATAGTCCAGAATGACCTCCGCCTAAGAGCATCGGATACTCCGCCCAGCATCCTGGGTACACGTCGAGGGTGCATCGCCGATCCCAGCGTTCGCGCTCTACCAAACAAGTGTGTTGAACAAAAAAACAGTATAACTATGGGGCTTGAGAAAGAAATATTGCTCGCGTGCAACACTGGCAACGAGCTTAGCTTCAAGCATGGATTTGGGATTTCATCTTTAGCCGGTAAAGAGTCGGTTTTTATCATCGAGGCTACAGAATGCTACTTGTTGCTTATTGTTTTGCTTTTACACCTGCACCGTATTTGGACTTAGTAGCTGTGCTTGCGTGCTGAAGGTTGACGAACATCATTTGTCAATCATCTAGTTTTGAGAGCACCAGCGAACGTCGTTGCCCCTTCTTCTTTTAGAGCCAAGATATGGTCCGCCGCGTAATGTCCACAAAAGCAGTACTTTGGTAAAAATACGATGCTGGAGATGTATACCACTTATGCATGAAAGAGCGCAAGAAGGTGCAGCCTTGGCACCAACCCAGGTAGGTCTTTAACAATCTTTGCGTAAATTACATGGAGGCTAGCTGACTGTTGACACGGCTTTACTAAGGGAAGTGCTAATAATTGGTTGAAGGTCCACAGCCAGCTATAAGCTTACTCGCTTTTCATGTTGACTTTCGAAGGAATGGAGCCTAGGTGTACTAGACGTTCGCTTTAGTCATGTCACATATCGACTAGCCGCTGCTCGTATTTTCATTTCTTTTTTACTTTTTTCCAGCTGGACAAACGGCACAGTAAAATAATAGTGTGAATTTATGGTCTTTTACCGGTAATTGTCGCACTACCATTAAATAAATAATTTTATGTTCGGTTTCGAAGTAAGCTCAAATCGCCAATAACTACGAGGACAAGTGAGTTTGAGACTTATAAATTTTCTTCAGGTGGTCTGGGCAACAAAATGATGACCGACTTTTCCGCGCTCGGCATTTGATTTGAGGTGCTAGTGGTTTGGTTTCTTTAGTTCAAGCTTTCTGCCTACGCTGTGACGCGGTCTCACATTCAGTTCGTCTCAACCCTATTTACCACTGCGTTAAAATCACCCTAGAATAGAACTCAAGACTACATATTAGTTTAGTTAGCTATACTCTCGTTTTATATCAGCAGGATTAAGTGACTACCATTGCACGCAGTCCCGACTAGCTAGGACTTCCAAACAACAGCAGCCGGGAACTTTTATGGGTATGGATCGAGTCAAATTATTTATCTGGTTAAAAGCAACAGATATGCAGTGCCAAACAGCCTTGTTCTGCCAAAAGCACTGGTTCCGCCCGTTCTTTGGTATGGCATGAGCATCGTGTTTCCGAAATCAGTTTTGTAGGTTCATATTTAGGCTTTCAACCATCTATGCGAATGTTCTGGGGTTCAATAGCATTATTAGGCACTAAAACATTAGATTTATTAATATCATATCGTGCGAATTATTACGCCATTCAAGTTGTTTATATTAAGTTCTTCTCGAGCATAAATCTACCTAGATGCAAATAGCTGCTGTTTCGCGAAAGGACTGCAGAAATAACTTATAATCGGGCCAATAGTACTGTGAGCCTTTTTCGCCTCACGCCAGTATGTACATATGTTTGCCCCCAAGAGCATGCTTCCCATCGTATGTGCTCAGAATTTGAGATCCTACGGTCAAAAATTCAATGATGTTGATTGAGTGATCTTCAGACCGGAAGGGCCATAGCTTTCCATAAAGCTCAAGATTAGCGGCACTATATGCCCTTTGCTTGCAGTTCTTGGATTGACCCACCAAATTGTGATCCATTATCCGATTAGCCGATACGTATTTACTGTCTGATATCTATACTTGAATTAGAAAGTTTTCCGGATTTCTCCTCCAGTTCGCTTACTTTTTTGCAATTGCCTCTAAAGTGTCCATTTTTACAAGTCAAGGTAGTAAGTGAGTCAGAGATTTTCATGATTTAGAGCGAATAAAAAAACCAACTAGCATTCAATTATAAAGATTACTTCACTTAGAATTCTTTAGAGTCGCTAGTTCTGACTGGTTAAAGTTATCTGATTTTGAATGATGTAGCGTCCCATTGGCTATAAATTGTTTGTTGTGGAGTCTCTTATAAATATGAAATTGTCAATTGTATATATTTATATCGTACACTTGGCGTGTTTCATATTTTAAAATCCACCTAATATTTTATCTATCTATTCCTTATTGAATTAATAAATAAAATAGTTTAAGGTCTTCCTATAACACTTATTAAACAAGACAAGTCTGTGTTATGCCTAGTGCGCACTTCTTCTACTTATACTGTTCATCCTAATAAAATAATTAATAATTGTATCTCATCTGATACGCCAAGGATTAAGTGAAAGAGCCAGTGTTGCCTACGACTTGCAGTACAACAGTTAACAAATTCATAACGGCTTTGACTGGTCGTTTTTGCGGGAGCGAGGTGCCAGTGAGGGACATATAATAGAATGTCCCATTTAGATTACAATCACTAAGATGTGGATTGTTGATCAACCTGCAGATCCTAATGTCGTATTCTCACATGGCGAAATATGGCCCCGTAAATTACTATTCCATTAATCCAAGGTTTTTGGTATTCACGACGACGCGTTTCGTGACGCAAACATTTTTAAAGGAAATTAATCAACGTGAAAGCTTGAGCTCGTAAGCTGGCAAAAACTGAAGCGCTAATTTATGTTGTGTAACTGAGATCGAGAACTCAGAGGATACTGCGGGTGTTTACAATGTCGCACACACACGCACCTTTCCTATGCATGCGTTATTGGCTTCAAAATGCATGATATCGTGGAATTGTCTTCCCAGCCAGATAATAGGATGTCATTATTTTTTAGTTCACCATCTGAATACTTTCTCAACCGAAAGAGGCTGCTGCATACAGCCGGTTTTAGTAAGCATAGCTCACTGAAATATACCCACTAAATTCAACGCTAAAAAATAGTCCATGCTTTCATCTATTTGTGCAGGTATGTGTTCCTTCCAGGATTGCAGCACATGCTAGACAGGCAAACATTGTAAATGCGCCAGCATTCAAGACATGATTCCTGATTGTATGACACAACTATGAGTAATATGCAATTGCTATGTGTATGTTGTCGAATAACGCGGCAATCACGATTTCTAGTAGGGATGCAGAGATTATTATTATTCACGAAATTAACCTTCTATTGGTCTGCCGCATCCAAAGTTTACCTGCCATAGTCTGCCGTGGAGAACTTATAGTAGCTTATGTTTTTCTTCTCCGGTGACACTTGCCTATGGCGTCCCTGCGCTCGCGTGCTTACATTCCATCACTTGTTTCTATAACGCCAGGTGTTACAGGCTGCGCTGTGAAACTAAAATTCGAGGCTTCACATGCTGTTAAATGACACTATCCCGATAGGTTGTTCAAGGTGCGTTGAGCTTGCGTCCACCGTTTGCCAAGCTGGAAACTTCTATGGCTGCGAGGTGACGGCACTGGAATGTCGACTGCTACTCTGTCGAACATTAAAGCTATCATCTTTCTAGTGAGAGCCACCTCAAATAACGATTTAGAAGAGAATATCGATACCAGAGATGTTGAATATGTTAGAAAATACAAATCATGAGAGCAGCATTTTAATAATACTTGTTCAACAACATTGCTGGCATTAAATCGGTTATATTTGATTTCCAGATATTGTTTCAACAATATATATTTGTATATATATATATATATATATATATATATATATATATATTCTCTAACGTCATACATAAATACATCCACACATTCGTAAAATACCTTTATGGCTTAAAGAGCTGCAGGCCCACTACAAAGATAATAAGCATAGTTATCTGAGTCCTCACCATCACAAATTTTATATTTATACGTATATATATATATATATATATATATATATATATATAAACTTACATGCGCCACATACATACATACACAAATACGCAATCTATACCCAACTTTTACTGCTTGGTATTAAACTGAGTTATGCTTACCTAAATATATAAGCAATTAAGCATAAAGCAAAGCAAAGCATTATGCACCCATAAAAGCAATCAACTGTGACGAAACTTCACTCGAGATAAATTGATGGGCCTAATTTATACATTAAAATACAAAATCATCGCAGTATTGATGGGTTTTAGGCATTACCTGGTTATGCTAATGAGAAATTGTTTCAACCATTGGTTAGACAATATATATATATATATATATATATATATATATATATATATATATATATATATATATATATATATCAAATAAAGAAGCTAACTTTATAACTCATTAAATATAATTATCCACTAGAATTAATACATTTTTCGAATTAGCTATTATATTTGAGAATGCGAAGGTTATCGAGTAAAATAAATTATCTTTTTGTATATTTTTGATGGAATTTATAGATTTTTAGTTGTACTTGATCTTTTTGTGTTTCTACCTGTTGACTATTGTGATGACAGTTAGCAAAATTCATTCTATAAAAGATATTTGAGTACTAAAGAAGTAGACTTTAGTGAGTTAGAGTGCATAAAGTGCGAGCTATCTATAGTGCCTTTCTCAATCTTCATCATCAAAATGTCAGATAACGATAACATTCTTAAGCATGCAGGTTATAGACACATGTAGAGGGAAGCCAAGAAATAGTACCTCTAGTTATAAATTCGCATTAACAAAGGCTTCCCGCGGGATTCCTTGTGATGCAATAGAGCAACCGTCAGTTAACTAGTACCCGCCGTGCTGATTCCAGACGCCCTGGTTCGTCACTAAGGGACTTGTGCTTTAATAATGCAGCTTTGTCCAATGTATTTCGTTCTTTGGGATGGAGTGACTTACCGGCTGCCGACCGAAGCACCACCTCTCGATGGAATTCCAACTCTTTCGTGAAACAGTGGACGAGATGTATTCTTTCTGCTGTGTGAGAGTTTCAGATATAGTCGATCTCTCGTCTAAGATGGGCCTGAGGTACTTGAGGCGGAAATCTGTCTGGTATCTCCACTGAATGAGGGTTGGCGGCTACGTAAATTCCCTCAGATAGTTGCCCCTTTAATTTGAGTACACGATGTTCCTGCTGTCTATCAGAATTGTCTGTGTTGCCCTGGCAATAATAATGTGTAGCAGCCTTCTCAGATGGCACCGCACATGCTAACCGATATCCGTGTTTTTTTAGCTAGATGCGACGATTGTTGCACACCGAATAATGGCCGGGTGCAACAGGCTGACTTTCTGTAAAATCTTTGCTCACCTTGCGCTAAGATTGCTTTAATCCAGATCGACCACAACCTGCCAGATTTTTTCCACTAAAGCTGTTTCCAATGATGATAGCGATAATCAGGTCGCGCATTTCCACTATTTCGACGCGGTATAAGAGCTCAGTCGTGATCTTTGATTACAGATTTCCGGTAGAATCATCCGCGTAGCTTTCTTTCCTTAGTTAAGCAGAGTTAGCTGCGAAGTTTGGATCTGTGTTGTGCTCGTGGCGAATGATGCTGCTGAAAACCGCATAGAAAGCTGTGTTGCTGATGTGTTGCCTTGCGTTAAGGCTGACTTGACGATATACGGTGTTGTTTTAATTTGCCTCAGTTCTGTGTGTTGTCTTGGTAGAATATATAGTTGCTAGGTTCTCTGCTTCATATATCTCTCCCATAATTTGTGTGCATAAATTTATATTATTTACTACTATTACTTACTTACTTACTTTACTGCGGCTGACCTCCTTTTGGAGGATAAGCCCGGCTCCAACAGACATTTCGCGAGGTTCTTGAAATGAAATTTATTATTATCATTGACATTATTTAAAAAGTACTGCTTTGTTCTGCTGCATATTCTTCTGATATGGTTATTTGGCAGTACTAACATTGAGTTAATATTGTATTGTTGTGCATGATCGAGTGATGTTGATGACTACTTCTCGTGCTAGATTGATTAACATGGTTGGTCAAATACAGCTATGTAAAGGCTTCCACTTATGGAATTCTTTATTAGGAGCATTGGTGAATAGTAGTAGTGGCCGCTTGGTACAAACGTGGACTTCTGATTGTGATCGGTTATAATGTTTGACTTCGTATTATTTGGTTGGGGGAATCATATTGCACCAACGTTATCTAAGTAAAGGTAACAGATTTCGGCGACCCCAGTGTACTTTTACGGTCCACGCGCGCCGCCAACCTGTATGACGATTACAACTTATAATGGTTGCATACTGCATAATCGGCTGCAATCAATTACCTGCGCAGTATAAAAAGGGATCGCCTCATATCTGCTGAGCCGCGCAGGGTGGATAAGCGAAATCGAGGCTTTACTGCAGGCAGCTTAATCGCCGATTCTCCCGCCTTTCCTTCCCGCTTCCTCTTCTCAATCATAGCAATAGCTCTCTTTGGATACTAACAGAATATGGTTGGTTTTAGATCGATCATAACACTGAGCCCAATACCGGGTTGTCAAATATCGAAAATGGTTCTTAGTAGATGATCATTCATTAAACCTGAGGTTAGGTTTTAGCAGCAGGCGTATTTAATGTGCGAACTTATTAAAACAACTTGTACAGCAAGAACCTCTTGCTAGTACGTTGGATAAATTAGAAATCGACATATGTTGCGTATCTGAAACCAGAATACAGGATCCTACGTCTATTACAGAACTAGTTGCACCATCCCTATCTACGCGTTATTGGCTTCGAACATCTGGTTCCACACAGTCCTCTCAAGCCGGTAAATGGGGCGTTGGTATTGCCATTAGCGCGCGAGCTGAAGCTTGCTTAATTGAATGGATCCCTTTAAATAGTCGATTGTGTGCGGCACGTTTAAATACATCTACTAAAATCAAGGCAAAAAACCGTTATCATCGTTGCCTCTTCGTTGTATCTGCATATGCTCCTACCGATTGCAGCACAGAAGAAAGCAAGGACGCTTTTTACTCCGAATTTAGCTCCTTACTAAGTAAAGCACGAAGTTCGGATATAGTCCTGGTTATGGGTGACATGAATGCTCAAGTTGGTCGCTTAAGCAACACAGAATTTCATTTAGGTGGAAGATACACTCTAAGCTCGACTCGCAATGATAATGGTGAACGGCTTTTGGATAGCTGCGCTGAACATAGACTATATTTAAGTAGTACAAATTTCAGACGTAGTGTTAAACGTTGTGCTACATGGCGTCCTCCAGCACCCGGACAACGGTGGACTCAAATAGATCATGTAGCAATTAGTTATAGATGGCGTGGTTGCATCCAGGATTGTCGCTCTTTTTGGAACACTTATGTCGACTCGGACCATGCACTTATCCGTTGTAGATTTGCTCTAAAATTTTCCGGGAAAATAATTAAGAATAAACCCCAAATTGATGTAGGCAAACTCGAACAACCGTCCATCCGACAAAACTATGAAAATATTCTAAAGGCTAATCTAACTGGTCTGAATAGCGAAAATCCGAATATACTTTGGTCCAAGATAAGTTCCACTATACACAATGTAGGTACTACTGTATGTGGCATAGCAGGCCCCCGTAGAAATAATCACTGGCTCTCTGTAAAATCTATGGAGATACTCGAAATAAGGCGCCAAATTCCACCTGGCTCGACTCATAATAATACCCGTCGCAATATAAGACGCCAACTTAAGTGCAGTCTAAAAGGCGATCTCGAAAACTTTTGGAGCAGAAAGGCTGAAGAAATGGAAGTAGCTTTCGCGTCAGGTAACAGTCGCTGTTTGTTCCAACTTATACACACAACAGGTCCGAGAAAGTTAAAAGTTAGCGAAGCTATAAATGATAGTAACAACGAATTAATAACCGATAAAATAAGTCGTCTTGACAGGTGGGCTGAACACTTTAGAGATCAATTTTCTTGGCACCCGCGTCAGTTCCGCTTCCCAAAAGCATGTCAGCATCAAAAGTGTGGAATGTTAGTCCCGAAGAACCATCTGAGTTAGAAGTACGCGATGCAATCCTATCTCTTAAGTGCCGCAAAGCCGCCGGCCCCGATGATCTGCTTCCGGGATTGTTTAAGGACGGTGACGATAAAATTTCAGGGCATTGACCAAACTTTTTCATACTATATGGAATGAGGAAACCGTACCACTTGACTGGAATGAGTCGACCATCATTCCCATCTTCAAAAAAGGCAATCGTAATTCGTGCGATAACCATCGTGGTATAAGTTTGACTCCGGTCGTATCAAAGTTATTTGCTTCGATTATCCTACGTCGTCTTAGCGCTTCACGTGAATCACAAACAAGAGAAGAACAGGCCGGATTCCGCGCAGGACGGGGTTGTATAGATAATATTTTTACGTTAAGGCAAGTTCTCGAACAGAGACATTTATACCACCGTCCCACAATAGTCGTCTTTCTAGACTTCAAGGGTGCATTTGATTCGGTGGATCGCAATGTTTTATTCCATATCTTGTCGAAAAGTGGTGTGCCCACAAATTTGTTAATATTATACGAGCTCTCTACACAAATACTTCTGGTCGCGTTAAGGTTTACAACGAATTAATGCATAACTTTACAACCAGCAGTGGTGTTCGTCAAGGTTGTCCACTTTCCCCATTTTGTTTAATTTTGTAATCGATGCTATTATGAACAACACTCTCTCACACATTCAGGACGCTGGAGTTGAAGTTCTCCTGGGAGATAAACTAGTCGATCTTGACTATGTGGACGATATCGTACTATTATTCGACAATCAGCATGCTGCCTAGACCACCTTAAATAGGTTAGCAAACGTTGTTCCGTCTTTCGGTATGAAATTCGCACCCTCTAAATGTAAGATACTGTTACAGGATCACCCACCACTCCAACGTTGCGACTGCAGAATGAAGATCTTGACATAGTCGACAGGTTTACATATCTTGGGAGCTCTATCAATAACGTAGGCAATATGTCCGACGAAGTGAGATTACGGATCGCGAAAGCTAGAGTAGCTTTCTCGAACCTTCGTCATTTATGGAGAAACGCGAATATTTCACTTTGCCCAAAAGGTCGTGTTTACAATGCATCTGTACGCGCAGTCTTACTATACGCTAGTGAAACTTGGCCTCTTAGAGTTGATGACCTGAGAAGCTTACAGGCATTCGATCATCGTTGTTTAAGAAGTATTGCACATGTTGGGTACCAACAACGAATAACTAACGTTGACATTCGTAGACGTATTTTTGAATCTGACAATAAGTGCTCGTCTTTAGAAAAGCAAATAAGGCTCCATCAAATTCATTGGCTCGGTCACGTTTTGCGTATGCCCTCATTCCGATTGCCCAATAGAGCTCTGTTCTCTCATCCAGCACCAAATTGGCGTAAGAAACAAAGTGGGCAGATTTTGACATGGCAAAAACAATTGAAGTCACTTACATCCAAATTGGGTAGTATAGGATCCACTCGTCTGCCGGGATGGGGTCCTCGTGCACATCACAATTCTTGGTTAGAAACCCTTAGCGATATGGCAGCGAATCGAGCTCAGTTGCGATCTTGTTGCAGATGTATAGTAGAATCACCTTCGTAACTTTATTTTCTTAGTAGGGCAAAGTTAGCTGCGAGGTTCGGTTTGTTTATGACGTGATACGGTGAAATCCACAAGGAAACTGTGTTGCTGATGTCGCCTTGCCCGAATGCTAACTTGGCCATAATGGTGTTGTGGAGAGGTTTAGTTTGCCTCATTTCTGTGAGTTATCCTGATAAATTTACTCATAGTAGCAAGGTTTTCCTTCTCTCTCTACCCCTCTCCCTCTCTCTTAAATCTCAATAATAATTTATCTAAATTCACTTATATACTTTTTTTCACTCCTTATGGTTATATGGCAGTGAAACATTAGTCACTTGACTTTTGTGTGGCTGGAAATGATGATGACTATACTGCAGGTTTACACATTCGTATAGGAGATTGTATCGTCCTATTATCCCACATTCCTCACCAAAATATATAGTGGTTAAAGGGCGTAATACCGGCTCCTATTGATGAGTCGCCAGTAAGCACGAAACGAATATGCTTGAGATTATACTTTCCGTTCATGCTGTCTTTGGTTTATCCTTCTGGTCACAACTGACCTAATTTTTTACTAGGTTTGCAACACCTAATACATACTTGCATATATATATTAGTTCTCCGCACCAAACAGTATTTAACTTGATGGAGCCTTATTTGTTTTCCTATCCAGGAGCACTTATTGTCATATCCAAAAATACGTCTACGTATGACAACGTTAGTTATTCGTTGTTGGTAAACAACATAAGCTATATTTCTCAATCAACGATGATTGAATGCCTGTAGGCTTCTAAAAACATCAACTCTAAGAGGCCAAGTTTCACTAGCGTATAGTAAAACTGCGCGTACATATGTATTGTAAATTCGACCTTTAATGGAGAGTGAAATACTCGCGTTTCTCCATAAATGACGAAAGTTCGAGAAAGCTACTCTAGCTTTCGAGATTCTTATTCTTGCCTCGTCGGACAACTGTCTAAGTTATTGATAGAGCTCCAAGATATGTTAACCCGTCAAACTTGCCTAGATATTCCTTCTGAAGTCGCAACGTTGGAGTGAGTGGTAGGTGATCCTGTAACAGTATCTTACATTTAGAGGGTGCGAATTTAATACCGAAATACGGAACAGCGTCTACTAACCTGTTTAAGGTGGCCTAGGCTGCAGTTTGATTGTCGAATAATAGCATGATATCGTTTGCATAGTAAGGATCGACTTGTTTACCGCCCGGGAGAACTTCAACACCTGCATCATGAATGTGCGGAAGAGTGTTGTTCATAATAGTGGGAAAGTGGACAACCTAAACGAACATCACTTCTGGTTGTAAATTTGTGCGTTAATTCGTTGTAGACCTTAACGCGACTACACGTTATTGTGTAGAAAGCGCGTATAACATTAACAAATTTTGCGGGCACATCACTTTTACAAAAAAATATGGAAAAAAACATTGCGATCCACCGAGTCAAATGTACCCTTGAAATCTAGAAAGGCAGCTACTGTGGGACGGTGATATAAATGTCTCTGATCAAGAATTTCTCTTAACGTAAAATATTATCTATACAGTCATGTACTGAGCGGAATCCGGCCTGTTCTTCTTTTGTATGTGATTCACGTGAAGCGCTAAGACGACGTAGGATAATTGAGTAAAATAACCTAGAAAAGACTGAAGTCAAGCTTATATCACGATGGTTATCGCACGAATTATGATTGCCTTTTTTGAAGATGGGAATGATGGTCGACTGATTCCAATCAAGTGGTACGGTTTCCTTATTCAATATAGCATGAAAAATTTTGGTTAACACTCCTGAAATTATATCGCTACCATCCTTATACAACTCCGGAAGCAATTCATCGGGGCCTACGGCTCTGCGGAATTTAAGTGGAAGGATTGTATCGCGTACTTCTAACTTTGATGGCTCTTCGAGACTAACACACTGTTGATGCATACATGCTTTCGGGAATCAGAACTGTCGCGGGTGCCCAACAAAATTGATCTTTGAAATGTTCAGCCCATCTATCAAGACGACTTATTTTATTGATTATTAAATGGTTGTTACTATCATTTATAGTTTTACTAACTTCTAATTTTCTCGGATCTGTTGCGCGAATAAGATGTATTAAACAACGACTATTAACTGACGCGAACGCTTCGCCCATTTATTCATCCTTTCTGGTCCAAAAGTTCTCGAGTTTACCTACGTCAATTTGGGGTTTATTCTTATTAATTTTCTAGGAAAATTTTAGTGCATGTCTAAACCGGATAAGTGCATGAAATAGGTGAAAATAGGTGTTCCAAAAAGAACGGCAATTCTAGATGCGACGACGCCATCTATAACCAATTTTATATGATCTATTTAAGTCCACCGTTGTCCGGGTGCTGGAGGACACCATGTAGCGCAACGTCTAACACTACGTATGAAGTTTGTGTAACTAAATTATAATTTATGTTCCGTCCAGCTATCCAAATCCGTTCAACATTATCGTTGCGCATCGCGCCTAAAGTGTCTTCCACCTAAATGAAATTCTGCGTTACTTAAGCACCCAAATTGAGCATTCCTGTTACCCATAACTTTATCTGAACTTCGTGCTCTACTTAGTAAGGAGCATAGTTCGGAGTAAAAAGCGTCCTTGCTTTCGTCTGTGCTGTAATCGGTAGGAGCATATGCAGATACAACGAAGAGGCAAAGATGATAACGGCTTTTTGCTTTGATTTTAGTAGATGTATTTAAAAGTGCCACACACACATTCGACTATTTAAATTGATCCATTCGATTAAGCAAGCTTCAGCTCGTGTGGTAAGGACAATACCAACGCCCCATATACCGGCTTGAGAGAACTCTGTGGAACCAGATGTTCGAAGCTAATAATACGTACATAGGAATTGTGCAACCAGTTCTGTAATGCACGTAGGATGCTCTATTCTGGTTTCACTTATGCAACATACGTCGATTTCTAATTTATAAAACTTACGTGTAATAGCTTCTACTTGTGCAAGTTGTTTTAATGTTTGCACATTAAGTGCGCCTACGTTAAAACCTAACTTAGGTTTAATGAATGATCGTCTACTAGAACCATTTTCGATATTTGGCAACCTGGTATTGGGCTCAGTGTTATGATCTAAACCAACCATATTTATAGTATCTAAAAGAGTGTTATTGTTAGACTGAGAGGAGGAAGGGGAAGGGAAGGAGGAAGAATCGGAGATAGAGTTGCCTGCAGTAGCCTGTTTCGCTTATCCGTCCTGCACGGCTCAGCAGATAAAGCAACCCTTTTTATACTGCGCGATGGCCGATGCAGTATGTAATCATTGTTATTTGTATTTTTCCCGGGAAACAGACTAACGGTGGTCAAACGATAATGCTTACGTATGCTGTGAGTAATAACATGCGGCTCTCACCTCCAGTAGTCTTGAATCTTTCTTACTTTATTTGAAATATGGCATGCACAATTTATATGTAATCAATAACATAAAATTTAAGTAGATTCCGTTACATATATCATAGTTATACAACTATGCAATCAGTGATAACGTGAGTTTGAATAACTGTTCTACAGGTCAAGTTTCGGAGCTTGAGATAAGCACTAATTCCACCATACCTAACCAGTCACACAATGTGACAAAACTAAAGTTATTCACATTTACTAACACAGTTCGAACTTACAGGATCATCATTCTCGCACGACGGCTAATTCACAAACAGAATGAAGCCGCTATGCTTAAATTTCTTACTTCTTGTAGTCTTGAAAATATTGTACATGAAAGTAAATATCGGCTGTAGAATTTCTATGCGGTCACACAAAATTAACTTACCTTTATGGGAAATAATGCCTATCAATATATAAGAAGGCAAAATATTAATGGAACAATTGTAAAAAATGATAACAATTATGAAAATTTGAAATTTATTGAGATCTATAGTATTTAGGTGTTAGCTAATGCTTTTCTACAAATAAATTTGATTATAATCGGGATTGGTTGAGGTGATTATTTAAATGTGATGAACTTTGCGCCACATGTTTAAGAAAATATTTTTCTCTTGTTATTTTGCTCGATGTTTATTGCTAGATATGAATAATAAATTTTCATTTTGTCGCAATGAAATATAAATTTAATTTGCATCAAGTTTGGCAATTCCCACTGAATGCAGAATCATAAATTTGATATTTATCAGTGTGCAGTTTTTCATTAAAATCCAATAGAGATTATCGGTTAGTCCACAACAGTATCGAATATAATTTGTGCCTATGTGATTTGATAATATTTTGCCTTATAGAACCATTGTCCTGGATTCTACCTGGGCACGTGTTTCAGACACAATTAAAAATTCCTTTTTCGACGGCTTTAAGCAAATATTATACAACTTTTAAATACTTTGCGCATAGTTAGAGGAAATTTTATTCACGATTATCAAACCTAAATGCCTATTTACAAAAGATTTTACATACTGTTCTACAGCGCTCGCCTAAATACCACCCATATAACCGGAAGATTACTAAAATGCTGGAACTGATTTCTATGCAGGTATAATCTTAGCTTTTGAATAATAGGATAATAAAGAGCGGTGTTCCGAATAAGACGGCCAACACGGTTTAACCTGATCTGCGTTTTGACAAACGCAGCTTTCAGTGATCCAGTAGTTTCCTTTTTCTTTTTCCGATATATTTCGTCTAAACTTATCGATAGCCTTCATCAGTCGCAATATATTTCACAAGTTTAACAAAAAAACTAATGAAGCAAGAAACTACTGGTACAATGAAGGCTACGTTAGTCAAAACGCAGATCAGGTAATTTCAATTAATCCAAGTCCGCAAATGCTATCTTGATTCAAGAAACATTTAGCATTGAATTATAGGCCAACATGGCTTATTGAAATATTAAGATTCTGAGGAATGCAAGCGGATTCAATAAGAAATTTAGCAATCATTAATGTAAAAAGTATATGCACCATAAACAAAGACCTCTTAACATGTTAAAACTGGTCTTTGAAAAATAGTCTTAGCCTATAACACAAATCGACGAATTTAGTTACATTGACTAAATAAGCAATGATTTATTGTGCGAAGGAAGAAAAATAATGTTCAAAAGATGTTCCTGGATTGAAATTAAAAACAAACAAATATATTATTAAAATTTCGTGGCATATTATAAGCCCCATCATAACCCGTGTTTACCGATTTGCCTTTCCATTTTTAACATTGGAGCACAGTAGCAATCTTGTGTAAATATGATAATTTTCAAAAGTGGGGGTAAATGTTAATCCTTTAAATTTTGTGAACATTGAACAAACGTCAGCACCAGAAATTTTTTCATCATTCGGGCAATTTAATAAAACCTCTCGTCGCTTGCATTGATTTAATAGTTCTAACCATTATTGAAGGTATAAACACCTGACCCATTAATTACTTACATTTTGTCAGTATAAACTAAGATTTGTATAGTGTAGAAAAGGCAATTCATCCAGTAGACCGGTTTCGTCCTTATTGGGAACTCATCATGTACTGGCCAGAATTTTCCGCGGACAGGGCTTGAACCTAGACACGTCTACTTCGAAATCTATTGCTCTAACCAGTGAGCCAACCTGCCGCACGCTACACACAATTTCCAATTATATACTAACTAATGTAACTCGGTTCGTCTATTTTTTATTTTAGGTGTGCATTAAAACATGTTTTATCAGATAACTGGCATGAATTGGTCGAACGTGGAAAAGATCTCATATGCATCCGCGCAGTAATTGCTACCGGGACAAGCGATGAGAAACACCTCATTGTGTTCACTCGCATATAGACGCTTGAGTTTGCTGGATGTCTTGCTGTTGTTATGACGGATTAATTTCGAAACGCATTAATGCGTGTAGCTTATGGTTTTTTGTACTATAGTATACTAATAGTGGGGTTGTGAGTTTATTTCAAATCACAGAATTTGCATTAACACTTTAGTAATTACCATGTTTACGGCTTTGCTAGAGTGGTAGATGTTCAGAATGGTAATTCCTCTCAATTTCGGGGAAATTAAACCAATCTACAAAATAATGGAATTTGCGTCCTTCACAAGTTTTGTACATTATTTATTTAAATCTAATTTGCGATACTGATATAAATACCTGACCCATTATACACATACATTTGTTAGTATAAACGATGTATTGTATAGTGGAGACCAGTTTCCATACTAATTTGGAATTTATTATGTACTGTACAGAATGCTCGAACCTGGACACGACTCCTTCGAATCTGGTCCTCTAGCCACTGAGCCAACATCCCGCACGCTAAACGCAATTTTCAGTTACATACTACCTAATATAATTCGATTAGTCTATTTTTCCTTCTAGGTGAAGCTCATATGGCATCCATATAGACTCGAAGTTCTAATTAATCTGTCATTATGGAACAAAAAACCACTATAGATGGGGAAGTCGTATTGAAACGAACATTGGTTGCGCGGGCGGTGATAACAATTACTATAATCAATCTTGATATAAGCACCTGACCCATTAAGTACTTACATTTTTTCAGTATAAACTAAGAATTGTATGGTGTAGAAAAGGCAATTCATTCAGTAGACCGGTTTCGTCCTGGCCAGTACGTGATGAGTTCCCAATAAGGACGAAACTGGTCAACTGGATGAAATACTTTTTGTACACTATACAATTAGTAGTATATACTTAAATATGTAAGTAATTATTGGATCAGGTGCTAATATCAAGATCGTAATCTTGATTATAGTAAATGTTATCACCCCCGCGCAACCAATGCTCGTTTAATTGTGTACGAATAGGACATTTCATCATCCTTCTTACCCAGATCAATTAACTAAATCTTTAGCAGGTTAGGGACGTTTTGCTGGCTTCTACTGATGGGTCGTCAGTCAGCACAAAACGCATGTTTGTATGGGTTACGCATTTAGTTTACGCACAATGCGGCATTTCTTTCTGATCCTATTTCGGTGTCATCATCATCATCAGCAGCAGCAGCAGCAGCAACAGAATCATGATCGTCATCTTTGTTATCTTCATCATCATCATCACCATCATAATTGTCATCATCATTATCATCATTACTATATGAAGTATAATTAACCTAGAAAGTCTTTTTTAGGCTTTTTGTCGTTAACCACGAAATTCATAGTTATATCTGGCCTACATTGAAACAATATTTCGTCTATTCCCAGTGCGTTGGAACTTGAATTAGACTGGGCAATCTTAGATGGTATGCCTGTTGTGAGAACCATGCAGAGACATGTATAACAAAGCCGTATTTCTAAGATAGGTGCACAAAACTAAAATAAACCGCAAGGTTCTGCTTCAAATGTTCCCAAAAAGAAAGTTTAGCTTTATTTGATTTCAACTCTGGTTAGATGTCAAATCATTTTTGACAATATCCATTCTGCAACTCAGCGCCAATTACTAGTTAAAATTGCATTTACTTTTATTCATATGACCATTTTGTTGAAATTATTGATTTAAACCAAACTCGGTTTTTTAAAGGAACTTCGCGCGTGTATCTGAGGCGTATCAAAGATCACATTCCTTTTTCAAATTTTGCAATTCTGGCAAACATGCCGGAAACACATGTGTGCAGTTCAGCATGTACTTTGTGTTTGTCATTAAACTACGCCAAACCAACCTGATCACTTCACCACCACTATCAGCAATAACGCAAAATACACTTACTATTAGTATTATAATCACAATCATCATCGTGATCTTCAATTATGATCACCATCATCATGCCAACCATTATAATAATGTTTAAAAAATGATCACGCCATTCAGGTGCTTATTTTCTCCTGACATTGTGCCATATGTACACGTAAGCAGCAGCTTTGTGCTCGCTAGCCTCAATAGAAAAATCGATAATTAATAATTTGTTGAGCTTACAATTAGGTAAAGCAGAATGAAAATATTCAAGTATAAATTGCGTCGACTATTGATTATCAAAAGATTCTAAAGAACACTCATAAATCCAATCGTTGCTCACCATTGTATGTTTACATAGATCACAAACTTGATAAAAGTAATTGATGTCACCGCCCGCGCAATCAACGTTATTTTATTTATGCAAATGTTCATTTCAATGCCACTTCCCCATATAGCGTGGTGTCTTCACGTTGGAACTTCACGTCTAAACGGCCGCCAATTTGGCTCCACCTTAATGAAAGGCTAGTAAAAAAAGCATTATCAATTGTATAACAAAAAATTATGTGTACTGTTCGGCAGGGTAGGTCAGTGGTTAGAGCACCAGATTCCGAAGAAGTCTTGCCTTGGTTCGAGTACTGTCCGTTGCATATTCTGGATAGTATGTGATGAGTTCTCAATAAGAACGAAACAGGTCTACTGGATGAATTTCCTTTTCTACACTATAAAATATTTAATTTATACTGACATTTGCATGTAAATCATTGTTCAGGTTATTATACCAAGAGCGCAACCTTAATAAAAGTAAATTTTATTATCGCCCGCGCAAGTAATGTTCATTTAATTATGTTCGATGTCCTTAGTGAAATAATTTTTCACAACAAGATGATAATTCATGTTTAAAAAGGTTTATTTTCTTTGCATCTATATTGTTCTCTATCTCACCTCCAAAAATTTAAAAATATTGTTATCCTTTGAATGATAAGTCGATCTGGCTTACCGATTGCTTTCCTTTTGATACCCGCTCTTTATTATGAAATATCCCAATTTAACCAACAAGAAAAACTAAAACAATTTATGAGCGAGACTTTATTTAGACATTTATTTTTGTAACAGTGTAGGTAAAATTTGTTTAGCCAAAACCTCAGTAATGTATAATTTGTATGAAACTATTAAATGTAATGGACACCCTTCTGATATCAAAAATATATATTTCAGCTTAATCCACATTACCAAATTATTTTGTGTGCGCTAATGTTGGGTATTCAAGATAGACCCCTGTCACAATATGCTGCTGACGTTCATTTTATTATAGGAGATTGTAACGCCCAAATATCCCAAATTTCTGAACCGGATATACTGTGGATATTGGGCGTAGTGCCGGCTCATATTGACGAGTCGCCTGTGATGAAAAACCGCGTGTGTACCTGAGATTGTATCCTTTATTCATGATGATATTAGACTTTCCTCCTGGTCTAATTTGAGTTAATTTGTTACAAATTACGAAATACCTAATGCATAACAGTTAGGTTTTCTTTGGTTAGCAACCGACTAACTAATGAAATTGGTGGCATTTTAATGTATGCTAACTTGATTCTAATAAATAAGAAGTTCTACTTAAGCATAATATAAATTCCATAGAATTCGGCAGATACGTTTTGCACAACAATATCGATGTTTATCCTACATAAAAATTAATGAAATTCAAAAAGGGAAATGTCATCATTACACGTTTAGTCATTTTTGTTATTAAATATACATATGCAACTAAAGTTTTGATATTGTTTTGTTTGATTCTGAATATCATTAAGCTTATAAGAATTATAATTAGGTAAGAAAAATTCGAAAAGAACAGTTGAAATATTTATTATTGACGAGTAATTAAATTTTAAAGTATTTTAAATAATCAAAAAATCGAAATTTCGATGAAAATAAAAATAATTTAATTCTAAAATATAAACAAAATGAAAAAGGTTGTTATTTATAAATGATAATCAATTATTATATGCAAATATAAAATAAAAATTTATTCTAAAACCTATGCATTGTTACATGTTGTCAGTATAAACTAAACATTTAGCAATATATTAAAAACGACATATATATATATATATAAATTTATATATATATATATATATATATATATATATACATATATAAATATACATCTATAAAATAAATACTTCTAAATAGATACGTAGACTGGAAGACAAATAGATCGGTGGATATAAATATAGAATGGCAAGTAGATTATTCATCAAATGGATAAAGGGATTGATAAGTAACCAGAAAGATAATAATCACAGCTATTTAATTGCATCTATAACAGTGGAGAAGCAATTTGAGCACTTCAAAGATGAATATAAATATTTATTTTTACCTATATGATTTAGGTATTTATTTATTTATTTCACAATTTTAGCAAATATTCGACTGTAAATTAAAAAAATTCTTTAAATCAACTTCTCTGCCAGATATTTTTTGAAGGATTGCGAGCTTGAAGTAAACAACAAGCCCATTGTATTTAACTAATCGTCGAACAACATAAAAAAACTATCTTCTGTTTTGCTATGTTGGTCGACACTTAGTCAACAGGATCATTATATATATATATATATATATATATATATATATATATATATATATATATAATATATATTGTCCGTATAAACTAACTATTTCATCAAGTAACATAGGAAATTTATCCAAAAGACGAGTTTTTCCTAATTTTTAACTAATTGGGTATTGTCCAGATTTCGTCACGGATGGGACTCGAGCTGTAGCACATTTGCTTCGGAGACTAAGTCGCTATCCACTGCTCATCTCGTGTCGCATAGCACTCGCAATTTAAATTCAAATAAACATTTATTTATCTGTTTAGCCTTTCTTGCAGGTATAAGCTATTTTAAATCTCTGAACACATACATTTATAACTTATTAATCCCCCGCCCTCCATCTACCATTTACATTAAACGTCATGCAACCTGAGCAAGTTTACTGGATGAATTTTGTTTGCTATCTTATTCAATGCGTTGGTTATACTGGAGATATACATATATATGACTTATATTATTTATATAGTGTAATGCTTGAAGCTGCAATTAAGTGGAAGCACGTGGATTAATTAATTGTAGATAAGTCAATCACTGGTTATAAATGCTATCAACTGATTTCAATTGAGAGTAATTTTAAACGGCTCAATCCTAAATAACTCATTATTAATTGATTTCTTTTCATCTCGATCAGATTTGGGCAAGGAGAATGTGTTTGCGAGAATCAGGTGTTAGATAAACTTTTTTAAGTAGAACTTATATATATATATATATATATATGCAATTAAGCATTGGGTATTATGAATACAATAGCACATATGATCACATATGAGGAGAAGAATAAACAAAAATCAGAACATAGACTTATTTGCAAATGCGTTACGTTCGGACTGCAATTCATTAGAAGGAGCCAACTCTAAGCCCCAAACTCACTATAGAACTTGGTTCGAGCGTAGTGGCAACTCTCGCTAATGAGTCGTTAGTAAGCACAAACCCATCAGTGCATGCGGTTATTCCGTTTGTTTTTACTTACCTTGGTATATCCATGTGGTAATTTGTTAACATATGCGCAGTACCTATTACATCATTTTGTATTTGGTCTACATTCTTACGTTGAATGTGCACGACTGTAAGACACGTAACTATTTATAAATGCACATACATAAATGTGTAACTCATGCGCCAGAATATGTTACCTAAGAAAGCAGTATGTACTTAATTCACGGACCAATGTAAGGTTACATATTTATGTATTCTTAAGTGAAAAGAGGTAAATTATATACCTTTGAGCATGAATCAAGCCATCGGTGTGTCTATTTAGTCCTATTTCATCTATTTCTTATGGTTACATGAAATAAGAACTCAATTGAGTGTGCATTTGTTCTCCGCCTGCCTGCATTTATAAATGTTGTGCGTTTGATAGAACGATGCTATAATTAGCACACAAATATGATAATGAACTTCAATCATGGCTAAAGTGTGACGCTTCAAATTAGGGATCATCTTTAACTGCGATGACATTTGGTCTACGCATAAAATTAATGTGTTGGTATCGTTTACAGCGATAATCCATTTTACATAGAGTGAGAATGCTTCGAATAGTTGCGGTGAACAGCACTATGTAAAACTAACCATGATATAGCTATTATACGCATGCATATACAAGATTGCACTGTCTAATTATCCTAAACTTCTTGAACAAATATAAACCTAATTTGGACCCTAGTGAATCGACATAGCAGCAGTAGCTTGAATCTGGTCGGCCCCAACGATGCAAAGCCTTTCTACATCATGTGACGTCACGCCCTCGAATTTACAGTGTGGCTAACACACATATTTAACTGGTTAGGAATGGAAGTAAAGTTTACCTACTAAGAAATGTGGGCAGGTCTCGGCTGTCCGCGGAATCTTTGGCCAAAACCGCCTGCAAATAATATGCTTCGTTCCTATTGTTCTCGTCAACTTTTGGTGGCTGGCCATTTAAATGAAGGCAAACTTTAAATATAAATGAATATAAATATGAACTGTCCACTTGACAGTGGGAATATAAGTCTGAGTATTATTCGAAATTCCAAAAAAGTTCAAGACTTAATTGTTTTGGAAATGCTGAAGTGAGGCATCAGCTGTTTAATGCAGGTGTAATGCAGTATTTTTTGTGTGAGTCATGAGATTAAGTACCGAGAGCTACTGGTAAATCGCCCTTTGGTATGAAGCGAATGTCTGAGTGAGAATACACGTTTCGATCGAGCTGATTTTGACATATCCTACAAGCACTCGTCGTATTTACTTCAATTGGGTAACGTTGAATATCATTTCTAAATTTTTATTTATGATTTCATACGTAATTTTAGCACTGATGAGATACGACGAATTGTTTGGCGGAAATATTGATAAATTTAAGCATATAATTTCAACAGCTACCTTTTTGTACCTCAAATCAAATAATCGACAAACAGATGTTGTCCATCGAATAAAGCACGCCATTTAAATAATCAGTTAAGTCTATCGTAAAGCTAAGTATTTTGAAAAGCTTTATGTTGGTTATATTTAAAGGCACGATATATTATGCATAATGGGATGGTATCATGTGCCGACTCGGCAATCGTAAGGTTGGTATCATATCATCATCATCGTCATTTCCAGCCATACAAAAGTCAAAAGTGACTAATGTTTCACTGCCATATAAACATAAGGAGTGAAAAAAAGTATATAAGTGAATTTAGACAAATTTTTAGTGAGATTTACGAGAGGGAGAGGCAGAGAGAGAAGGAATACCTTGCTACTATGAGTAAATTTATCATGGTAAATCACATAAATAAGGCAAACTAAACCTCTCCACAACACCAGTATGGCCAAGTTAGCATTCCGGGAAGGCGACATCAGCAATAGAGCTTTCTTGAGGATTTCACTGGATCACATTATAAACAAACCAAACCTCGCAGCTAACTTTGATCCTCTAAGAAAAGAAAGTTAAGAAGATGATTCTACTAGACAATTGAACTAAAATCGCTACTGAGCTCGATTCGATGCTATATCGCTAAGGGTTTCTAACCAAGAAATATGATGCACACGAGGACCCCATCCCGGCAGATGATAGGGTCCTATACTACCCAATTTGGATGTAAGTGACTTTAATTGTTTCTGCCAAGTCAAAATCTGCCCAGCTTGTTCCTTACGCCAATTTGGTGCTGGATGAGAGAACAGATCTCTACTGGGCAATCGAAATGAGGGCATACGCGAAACGTGACCGAGCCAAAGAAGTTGATGGACCCTTATTTGTTTTTCTATCGACGAGCTCTTATTGTCAGATCCAAAAATTCGTCTACAGATGTAAACGTTAGTTATTCGTTTTTGGTAGCCAACATGGGCTATACTTCTCAAACAATGATGATCGAATACCTACAAGCGCCTCAAATCATCAATTCCAAGAGGCCAAGTTTCACTAGGTTATAGTAAGACTGCGCGTACAGATACATTGTAAACACGACCTTTAAGGCAAAATGAAATATTGGAGTTTCTCCATAAATGACGAAGGTTCGAGAAAGCTACTCTAGCTTTCGCGATCCGTATTCTCAACTCGTCGGACATATTGCCGACGTTATTGATAGAGCTCCCAAGATATGTAAACCTGTCGAATATGTCTAGATCTTCATTCTGCAGTCGCAACGTTGGAGTGAGAGTTGGATGATCCTGTAACAGTATCTTACATTTAGAGGGTACGAATTTCATACCGAAAGACGGAACAACGTCTGTTAATCTATTCAAGGTGGCCTGGGCAGAATCTGTTTGTCGAATAATAGTACTATATCGGCCGCATAGTCAAGGTCGACTAGTTTATCGCCCGGGAGAAATTCAACACCAGCATCCTGAATGTGTGGGAGAGTATTGTTCATAATTGCGTTGATTACAAAATTAAACTAAAATGGGGAAAGTGAAAAACCTTGACGAACACCTCTGCTGGTTTTAAAGTTATGCTTTAATTCGTTGTAGACCTTAACGCGACCAGAAGTAATTGTGTACAGAGTTCGTATAATATTAAAAAAATTTGTGGGCACACCACTTTTCGACAAGATATAGAATAAAACATTGCGATCCACCGAATCAAATGCACCCTTGAAGTCTAGAAAGACGGCTTTTGTGGGACGGTGATATAAATGTCTCTGTTCGAGAACTTGCCTTGAGTGGAATCCGGCCTGTTCTTCTCTAGTATGTGATTCACGTGAAGCGCGAAGACGACGTAGGATAATCGAAGCATATAACCTAGACACGACTTGTTTGAAATTTATACCACGATGGTTATCGCAGGAATTACGATTGCCTTTTTTAAAGATGGGAATGATGGTCCAATGATTCTAATCAAGGGATATGATATCCTTATTCCATATAGTATAAAAAAGTTTGGTCAACACTCCTGAAATTATATCGCCACCATCCTTGAACAACCCTGGAAGAAAATCGTCGGGGCCTGCGGCTTTGCGGCGTTTAAGAGATAGGATTGCATCGCGTACTTCTAACTCGAATGGTTCTTCAGCACTAACATTCCATACTGTTGTTGCAGACATACTTTCGGTAATCGGAACTGACGCGGGTGGCCAAGAAAATTGATCTCTAAAGTGATCAGCCCACCAGTCAAGACTACTTATTTTATCGGTTATTAAATGGTTGTTACTATCATTTATAGTTCCACTAACTTTTAATTTTCTCGTACCTGTTGCGCGTATAAGTTGGACCAAACAGCGACTAGTACCTGACGCGAAAGCTACTTCTTCAGCCTTTCTGGTCCAAAAGTTTTTGAGATTGACTTTTAGACTGCGCTTAAGTTGGCATCTTATTTTGCGACGGGTATTATTATGAGCCGAGCGAGGTGGAATTTGGCGCCTTGTAGGCCATTTAAGTGATTAGGTGCATTGGGATTAGTGTTTGGTACAAGATAATAAACTTGATTTACAGAAACATTGACAGCATCGCTGGTTATAGTTGACAAACTTATGTTAATGTGAAGTTAATAAATAATGTTAACACTGACTTTCTAGAATTATGTATGCTTTACGAGTGTTACCTTATGGTATGTATATTGTTTTCTTATGATTGTTTTGACCAATCAATTTCTTAATTTATTTAAAAAATATATTAATGCAGAGAAAATATTGTAGCCACATATCGTGTTTGATAAAGTTTATTAAGTATGAAAATCGTATATTTCTTTCGATTTATACTATCGCTCAAACACATATAAACAGAAATAAACGACATTGGTCGCGCGGGAGGTGATATCAATTAATTTTTATCAAGGTTGTGGTCTTGATATATAAGCCCGACCCATTAAGTACACACATTTGTCTGTAGAATCTAAGTAATGTAACGCGTGGAAATGGCAATTCATCTAGTAGACCGATTTTGTTCTTATTGGGAACTCATCACGTACTATCCAGAATTTTCCACGGACAGGACCCGAACCTGGGCATATCTGCTACGGAACCTGATTCTCTAACCACTGTTCCATCATGCCGCACACTACGCACAATTTTCAGCCATATACTAACTAATGTTTCTTGGTTAGCTTTCCCTTTAGGTGGAACCTATGCAGAAAACCTTTAGACCTAAAGTTCCAACTAATCATTCGCAATCTGTCATTATAGAACAGATACCACGTAACATGGTGAAGTGGTATTGAATTGGAAATTTAGATAATTAAGCGTACATTGGTTGCGCGAGCGATGAAAATAGTACTTAAATCAAGGTTGCGATCTTTATATAAACATCTGACCCGTTATGTACATAACTTTTTTCAATATGAGCTAAGTATATTGCAAAATAATTAAATCCTCAAGTAGATCGATTTTTTCGTTATTGAAAACTCATCAATAACTGTCCGAAATTTTTCATGGACAGGGATCGAACTTTGGCACATATGTTTAGGAATCTGATGCTCTAGCCACTGAGCCACCCTGCCGTTCAAATACACACATGCTATACAAAAGATGTAATGCCAAAATATCTCCCGGTTATATGATATTGGATTTCATTGATTTATACGAATACTCAAATAACCGTTTTTAAAATGTATGTTGACATTTAAAAATACACTAAAAAAACTAATTTTCTTAACACATGTTGTAAATGGTGGTGATCTGTTTAAAACATGCGTGTTGCAATTGCCGACATTCCGCTAAAAGCACTTGTTTACGCGTCCGTGCTATTTCATCCACCGTAGGCAGCGCTCCTATTTGACGTTTCGATGCGGCTATTTCCCTCGCCATTTTCTAATTCATTGTCTGTTAAACTAAATCCTCCGTTTTGTATACAGCCAATTGAAATGTTTGTTAAGTTTATTTTTCCGAAAATGGGCAAAAAAAGGAGAATAGAATCGCATGCAAATAATAAGCGTACAAATGATTTCGTGTAGAGAATTGCCTATCTATGACCAAAAGTTTGATTTCTCAGACTGACAACTCTCTTGAATTCATTTGATTGTTTGGGAATGCATTTAAAGCATATTATCAAGTTCAAACAATTTAATAATTTTCATTCATTCGTTTAGATAATATACACCAAACATAATTTAAAGACCGGCATTAATTCATTTTTTGCTGGCAAAACTGTAGCACATTCTGTGCTCGATAATCATATAGGTTCATTTTTGCAGCTATCCCTTTTCCGTCGAAACAGTTTTCAAACAATTATTCAGATTTAATTTAATGAACGTTGAATGCCCGGGCGGTGATACCATTAATTATATCAAAGCTGCGCTCTTGATGGAAAAACCAGTCCCATAATTTACATGCATTTCTCAGCATCAGCTACATATATTGCAGAAAAAACAAAATAATCCAGTTGAACGGTTTGGTACTTATTAGGAATTCTTCGCGTATCGTCAAGAATGTGCCACGGACAGCGCTCGAACCTGGGCACATTGGCATTTGAATCTGTTGCTCCAACCATGAGCCACCCTGCATTATCACACTTCACAAAATTCTTGCAAAAAAGACTCCTTACACGCCAATCGATCTTACCCTAAGTTTATGGTATGTCTTAATGCAAAGATTACCAAATAGAATATTTGTGTCCCTTAATTATCAAATTCCTTAGAAATAATATTTTAAACTTCTTAGACTGTATTAAATAATAAAGCATGTATGACATTTGCGCATGATGAATAACAACTACATATATTGTGCTCAATTTTAAATAATTCATATTTATTATGAAAATAACAAAAAATATTCAATGGCGAATTTTAGGCTGATTTACCATTTATCCAATTAAAAAATATCAGATTTGAATATTGTCGAAAAGCACGCAGACGGACATGCGTTTTAATGGAAGTAAAAATCACCCTCATTTTTTTTAATCCACAGAATTTTGTAAGTGGCTTACTCATTTCTGTCATAACATTTGATAATTTTATTAAATGCATTATATGGTGAAAATAAGTGCGAAATATCAATAGTATTCTTTGTAGGAGCAAAAATGTATCTACAGCTGGATGTTTACCAGAAGCTAGCAAAGTTGTTTCAAAGAATTGTTACCATCACTCTTGCAATCTATGATCGCTTAATTTTAAAACTTAAGCTGCAAAACTGTTTTGTTCGCGGATGCACAGAATTTGTGCAGCCGACATTTCCAGTCATGTAAAAATTGTGCAAGGCTACTAGTATTGAGAGCCGCATGTCCAATTTTGCATTCAATATATTTGCATTGCGGTTTGATCCTCGCTAGTCAGTTTGCCGTCGTGCTCTGTTGATGATGTTGGATAATGAAAAGTGTCAGTACATGGCGTTGACGGTAGGTTTTTCTGGTGTGTCACAAGTTATATGCCTTTGGATTTGTGTTTATCTTTTGCCTGCAAACTTGATTTAAATGGAAGAATCAATATTCAGGATAACAATTAGAAGAGATATCATATGTTGCTTTAACATTTTGATACTATTCAGAATCTGTATTAAAGTGTTTGTTAATTCTCAAATAAACCATTGCGAATTATCTTTCTTTTCAAATAAAATTGTCACGTAATGCTTTTGTGTAAATATTATACATACCAAGTTGGCTTATTGTAAACGGTTCTTTTTAAGTCATAGTTAACATTTTTGAGTAGAATATCATGGGAAAGCAAACTATCGTCGTTTTCATGTTCAACGTAAAAATAAGGATATTGGGAGCTTTTTTTTAAAATGTAAATCAGTATTCGACAAAACTTCCTGTTTCTACTGACAAGGCAAATTTCAGCAACAAAACCTAAATATTGGTAACAAATCCTGAATGCTAGTCTAAATAAAATTCATAGTACCCTTTCCATGTGAAAAAAGAAAAAAAACGTTATCAGATACAAGAACTGTTTATCTCTCATATTCTTCTCAAGCATCTAAAAATGAACATCTCTTTATATATAAATTGAAAAGCAAAACAAAATAGAAAAAAATAAACATGGAAAGTGTGAAATATGAGAACAACCAATCAGTTGCGCGCATCCTCTCTGGCTAAAGCTCGATATCTGAACATGCTTTTTCTTCTTGCATAAGTCCGGCTGCAGATTTGTCTGTGGTTAACTTACTTATGTTATTGCTTATAGTAATTATATTAAATGCTAAGTCTGTAGAGCATGCATGTGAAGTTTCAACAATGCATTGCGCAATCGCAGACGTGTATTCATCATTTGATTTGAAACAGGCGCTTAATTTGCAATGTTCTCTCATTCGAGTAAGTTGATCGACAACTTGCTCGCGTATAATGGTAAATAATATTTTATGTCGACATTGACGTCTTTGATTGCTGGTAAAGTCAAGTGTGTGGCCTTAAATAACACTCGTAGTTTGGCTGCATTTCATTCGGAATTCGTTCCATAGTGACATTTTCTAAAGACGACTTTTGAAATCTTCGCTAAAAGTGGAGATGTACCGCGCACTAGTTTATGAATAATTGCACTGAATTTGAATTTCTTAAAGAAAAAACAGCCGTCAGAATCGACTTTAAGCATTATCTATCAATATAAATTTGTTAGCGTTGATCAACTTACATTGTCCTATCGACGAAACTGTTCCTATCTATTGGGATAAAACATTGGAACGTAAAAGTCATTGCTCAGCCCATATTGGGAACTCATCACGTACTGCCAAGAATTTGCCGCGGTCACGTATGATCTTTATTATTTGATGAATTTGGATTCATATATAGCTACATGATAAAGCACAATAATTTCTGTGAAATTTTAAACGTGGTCCTTATCTGTTCTAGAAATATTTCACAATTTAATTTTATCACATCAGTCACATCAATAGAACACACTTACTTTGTTGAAATTAAACGACTTATTACAAGAAGTAATGATGGGCAACTGCAGATTATCATGCCTTTATGAAGAGTAAATCGTTGTGATTTTTAGTAAATCTTCGTTATTTTGCTAGTGCCGCTACTCACTATTAATCCGAAATTCTCGTTACAGTATAATCTATTCATAAAACTAATCGGTAAACAATACGGTTTTTCTTTTTAAGTGTATTTAGTAGTATTTAAATCAACTTTATCCGATATATGTAATAAAAATAAGAAACTTACAGCCGAGAAATGAGCTAAGAACTTCGTGCGCCATCACCAAGACAATCGGGATATCCCTCAAATGCGCTCACAAAAAAATAGTCAATTTGCGAAATTTCCTTCAGTTAGATCAATAAATACAGACTTAAAGTCTAAATATGTGAATTTATCGACAATCATTGCATATCTTATCATACAATAATTATATCCATAAGAAGTTATATATATATATATATATATATATATATATATATATATATATATATATATAATATAAATTATCAATCTTTTATATTTATTAAATTTTAATTTAAGTTATTTATAATTATTTACACCCACATCTTATATAAACATCCATTTATATATACGTCCACACGCTATATCTTATGCATATATAGATAAGCATATAAGCAACTATGTGGGTTTTATAGTGGTTAAAGGGCATAATACCGGCTCCTACTGATGAGTCACCAGTAAGCACGAAACGAATGTGAATGACATTATACTTTCTGTTCATGCTGCCTTTGGTTATCCTTCTGGTCACAACTGAACTAATTTGTAACTATGTTCGCAAAACCTAATACATACTTGCATATGTGGGTTTTTTCAAATCTTTTATAAATATATATATATCATCATATTATATACGTGTATACTCCATATATATATATATATATATATATATATATATATATATATATATATATATATATATATAATATGAATATCATACAAGCAACACTGTGAGTCCCTCAACGGATAAATTATATCAGTCAAAACGCTTTTGATAATATTTATATATCTATTTTTATGTCTATGTATATACATATATATAGCCCTATAAATATGTGTGTATATATATGTATCTATAAGCAATGAAATGGGTTCTTTGAACTTCAATTACCTACAATTCACCCTGAGTGTATAGTATATTTACTTTGCATATATTATTATATATATATATATATATATATATATATATATATATATATATATATATATAAATGCATATCTCAATTCACATAAGCAACCATGTGAGCTCTTCTATACTTTATATATATATATATATATATATATATATATATATAAATTTTTTAAAATCTAAATGTTCTCCTATACACATCTTGTGAACATCTAAATAAGCATATAAAAGACCATTTGAGTTCACCCCACAGCATAAATGGATATTTAGAATCATTCCTATATATGTCTCTGCTTAATATGTGTATATAATACTTAAGATACACCTATCCTTTTAAATATATTTATATATATATATATATATATATATATATATATATATATAAATAAATTAGCAATCTGTTATATTTATTTAAATTTTATTTTTACTTATTTATAATTATATACACCCACATCTTATAAAAATATCCATTTATATATACTTCCACACGCTATATCTTATGCATATATAGATAAGAATATAAGCAACCATTTGGGCTTTTTTCCATCTCTTTTATAAATATCTATATATCCATCATATATATACGTGTATACACCATATATATAATATGAATATCATACAAGCAACACTGTGAGTCCCTTAACGGATAAATTATATTAGTATAAATTAATTTCTCCATTTAAATATCTGTGTCAAAACCATGTACATATATATAATAAATTAGCAATATTTTATATTTATTCAATTTTATTAATTTACTTCTTTATAATTAAATATATATATATATATATATATATATATATATATATATATATATATATATAGCTACAGCCATATTACCTCTTTTTAACTCCTTCTAATTTGTTCTGTTTTCTATCTCAGATTCATAGTCGCGGTCTCATATTTGGATTAATTGTTAGCTGTGATTCCTCCAATCTGCGTTCTTTCCATTCGAGAAGGCTTCATTAAATATTGGGCCTATTACAGTTAAATACTGTTTTTTGCGAAGAACTATATATATGCAAGTATGTATTGAGTTTGCGTTGTGAACTCACTAAAATTAGTTCAGTTGTGACCAGAAGGGATAAACCAAAGGCAGCATGAACGGAAAGTATAATCTCATGCACATTCGTTTCGTGCTTACTGGCGACTCATCAGTAGGAGCCGGTATTACTCTTTAACCACTATATATTTGGTAGAAGAATGTGGACCGTCCGTATTCCACATTCTTCTACAAATATATAGTGGTTAAAGGGCGTAATACCGGCTCCTACTGATGAGTCGCCAGTAAGCACGAAACGAATGTGCATGAGATTATACTTTCCGTTCATGCTGCCTTTGGTTTATCCTTCTGGTCACAACTGAACTAATTGAGCCTATTGATTTTTCTACACATGTCATATTCATGACGTTCATTCCTGATTTTATTTCAATTGATTCTCTAATCAACCTGGTTAATCTATTTCGGTTACATAGTGCAATCCGTTTACAGCCGTCCCAGTTTATCTGATGACCTGTCTCCATTGAGTGCCTGGCTAGATCTGATCTATGACTATGCCTATATTTGCAGACAGTCTTATGTTCCCTTATACGTACCTTTATTGGACGCATGGTTTCACCTAAAACCCTGAGATTGAATCTTTAAAAGGTATCTAATAAACCCCTGATGTGTTGAGCGGTTCTATTTTTTCTTTCTGATTCGGTAACTTATTGCCTATTGTAACTGATTGTCTTAACACTGTTGTATTTCGTTGCTAATATCCTAATTTTTCTACTTAATTTAGAATCTGGTAGAACCAGAGTTCTGTGCTTATCTTCATTTTGATTATCTAAATCCCTTACCTGTTTCTCCTGGGTTATTTTTCTATTAAATCGCAATAGTGTCTCGTTTATGATTTTCTCAGTTAATTTTTCCGGATAACCATTTATCCTGAATATTTCTTTCAATTTCATCAGTTCTTTGTCCCTATATTTTAAATCCACTATTTTAAGACTTCTTATTATCATAGATTTTAGAATGCCTATTTTCATCCCAAACGGGTGATTAGAGCAATAATTCAGGAGGATACCAGAATAAGTATCCTTCCTGTAAATATCTTTTTCTAATGTCTGACCAATTCGTTTTAATTTTACATCTAGAAATGATAATTCTTCTTTGCTTTCTTTTTCCAATGTAAATTTTACCTCTCCCAGTTGATTAGCTAAATACAGAAAATTCTCCAACTCATTGTCCCCGTGATTCCAAATTAAGAAGATGTCATCTAGGAATCTTAAATATAAGTTTGGTTTGAGGGGAGATCTGAATAAGAGATTTTTTTCTAAATAATGCATATAAATATTAGCGACTGGGACCGATAATGGTTGTCCCATAGGAACACCTTTAACTTGAAGGTAGAATTCATTTCTAAATATAAAGTATGTAGAGGACATACAAATTTTAAACATTTCCATAATACTCCTTAACATCATTTTACTCCCTTCTAGTATTTCAGGGTATTCCGTTAGACAACGTTGGACACACTCTAATGCAACCTGTACCGGAATGTTCGTATACATAGATACCACATCCAGGCTTGCCAGTTTATCATTCTCTAATAATTTATATTTACTAATAATGTCAGTGAAGTGATAAGTGTTCTTTAATGTATAATCTAGAAAATAGGTGTATTTTCTTATTCTATGGCACAGAAATTTGGACATTTTATAAGTTGGAGAATTCTGGACATTCACAATTAACCTAAGTGGATTATCTTGTTTATGAATTTTTACTAAACCATACACTCTGGGAGGGAGTGTGTCTCTTTGTATTAATGATTTTCCAAGCACTGAATCTAATTCCCCAGATCCAATCATTTGATTAATTAAAGTTTTAACCTCACCTTGTAACTTGTCCGTTGGGTCCTTATTTATTTTATGGTAAACTTCTTTATTATTTAATTGTACATACATCTTATCATTATAATCCCTCTGGTTCATTAGCACTGTTGCTCCACCTTTAACTGTCTCGGTAATAATTTCATTCTTAGGTATGTATTCTATAGGAACAGCCGTGTTCAGTCCCAGGTTAAGTATTCTCTTTTCATTATCCTTGAGATCCATAGATGATAAGTTTATTACCCGTTTAGACACAGCAGAATCGTTTGGAATATTTCTTGCAGGCCTATAGATTCCCAGGTTTGCTAGTTTCTTCTCATGTCTCTTTCTAACCTTTTGAATTTTTTTTTCCTAGCCTTATCGGTGAATTCTTCTGTACATTTAAGGCCCATTGAATGTAAGAGTGCTATCAGGTGATAACAATGTTCAAAAATTTAATATATATATATATATATATTATGCCCACTTCAGTTGTGGAGTCACCAATCAGAACGTAACAAATACGTGCAAGTGATCGCAAGTTTCATTTATTCCGGATTAGGCATGCACTTTTGGTCATATTTGAACTAATTGGCTATTGGCTACTGAATAAAAAGTTCATGATTGCATTTGTAATACTTTTCCGAAACAATGATTGTATATAGCATATGTTTTTAGAATTCGTTGGCTGGAAAGCTCATTAATTTTGTTCGAATGAAGTGGTACACTAACTGTCATATTAATTGGCTTGTTTCAAGTAATTTCGTCGTTGCCTAAATGCGCTTTACCTAATACTAATTATTAAGTTCAGGAAGCCAGCAAGAACAGGTGAATTTTGCCGCACAAGGCAGACAACAATGCCTTTTTTTAAATATGCAACCTGCACATAAAGAAACGAAATAGGTAGTAGACAGTAAAGTTTTTGAATATCTGGAAGCAATATTTAGTCGGTAAGAGGAAAAACAATACTCAGACTGAAAGGCATTGAAGTCCCGAAATAATCTATGGATGTTATTGTGCTTTTATAAAACGATTCATGCCAATATACTTTCTTACAAAATGAATAAAACGGCGGGATTCATGTAATAAGCTAATAACATTTTAAATATTTATAAAAGCAGAAATTAAAAAAAACATTAGAATTTAATGAATAATACTATGAATACAACAATAACAACAACAACAACAAATACTACTACTGTCATAATAAATCACAATAATAATAATAATAATAATAATAATAATAATAATAATAATAATAATAATAATAATAATAATGTTGGTAACAATAATAATAATAATAATAATAATAATAATAATAAAAGTATAATAATAACAATAATTTTAGTAATAATAATAATACTAATAATGAAAAGAAGAATTAGAAAAATAAGAAAAAGAAGAAGAATAAAAAGAAGAAGAATAAGACGAAATAGAAGGAATAGGAGGATGAATAGAATATTAACATCAATAAAAGCAACAACAAGGACAACAAAAACAACAACAACAACAACAACAACAACAACAATAATAATAATAATAATAATAATAATAATAATAATAATAATAATAATAATAATAATAATATAATTATTGCTTTTATTATTCGCACTCAATTAAAGACATAGAAATTATACAAATAATGTTAAACTTACAACAAATTAATGCTTTAAATCTAAATATATGTGGCCACGAAATATTTGCTAAACTGATAATGTCTAAGCACCAATCTCATTATATGTAAATTTCTTAGTAAAAACTAAGCGATTTATAAGTTAGCAGAGGCAATTTATCCAATAGACCGCTGGCGTCCTTATTGAGAACTCTTCAATTTCTGTCCAATATGTAGCGGTAGATAGCGCTCGAACCGGGTTAGATATGCTTAAAAGTTTGTGACTTTATCCACTGCGCCAATCTGCCGTACACTACATGGAATTTTCAATTACACACTAATTTAAATTTTGGTTAGTCTTTACTGCAGATGGAGCAATATGGCATCTCTCTGGATCTAAAATTCCAACTAGCAACACTCAATCTTTCGTTAAATATCAGACAATACTCTACTGGAGGCAGAAGTGTTGAATTAAAGATTTATATAATTAAAAATCGTTGATTACGCGAGCGGTGACAGACGCTAGTTAAATCAAGTTGAAAAGTTTGATAAAAACACCAATCTTATTATATTTAACCAGTTATTTATGCCTGATTCATGCATACATTTGTGTTACTAAAGCTTAAATAGAGGAGCAAAATAAATTTATATTTAGCAGTGTGCTGCAGGGAAATTCCCTATGGTGTGATTTCGGCGAAAATAAAAGTTCATAGTATGATATTCAGATTGCTTATTTTGTTTGAAAAATGTCTTTTAATATAATACTACCTCATCAACATTTGACTGATTAAGGAAATTTACCGTTTTCCATTGAATTGCTCTGCTCCTGATTAAATTCAGTAATCTGCATTAATTTTCTTATATTTGTTGGTGATTATATATATAATATATATATATATATATATATATATATATATATATATATATAAGTAAGATACGCATGTTTACATGAGGCTATATCTTTCATTCATGCTGTCTTTGGTTTACCCTTCTGGTCCCATTTGAACTAATTTATTACTAGGTACGCAACGCATAATACAAAGTTGCATATATACATTAGTTCTCCGTAGCATACAATATATACATTACAATTTCTGTCACCTCTTTGTATTTATTACACCTGCTAATTTGTTAATGAGAATAACTCTGTTATTAATAGATTAGTAATTCAGTGCTTTATTCCTCCTGATTCTGTTGTTCCAATTCAAACTACTGGACCTGACAGTTGGGCTTCACTGATTTGGCTATATTACTGTTAAGTTGCCTCTTATTAGGCAAGCAAACGAAGAGGTATCAGACTAGCACAGTCTCCACCCACATTAGAAACTATCGACCTACAGTTTAAATACAGTCCACAAATAAATTTTAATTTTATGTTTATGCGGCAATAAGGCAAAATTATATTACCATTATGTAATGCAGTGTAGAATTAATAATGATCGGATGGGCTCTGACGAGGTCGATTTTAAGTTTAATATGTAGCCTATAAAACACATTGTTGCTCAGTTATGTTATGCGGTTGATATAACTTGGGGAAGGTAGTTGAAGGTCAAATTGGTCAAAAATGGAACTAAGATTTACAGCAGACCACTTAAAAATGCGCACCGTTTAAATGGATTAATGTCAAAAAATGAATATCATACTGGTTTCAAATAAAATTTCAACACCTGCGTCATTATTGATTCCTTAAAAATTAACATACAAAACTGGTATGGAAAATAATATATGCCAGATGTAGAAAATTGAGAAAAGGCTACATTTTGGAGATCACCATTTAAGTTTCAAAGAAAATGTGGAACTACGCAAAAATAGAATTTGTAATGCTATTGTGCATTCAAAATTTCTTTACGTCACACCTGGTTAAATCGAAGATTTTGCAATTTGATCAGTAACTTTAAAGAACTTTTCGTTAACAGAGCTGTATTGATACTAATTAATGTTCCGTGTAGTTGTGATTCGTTGAAACAAATTAAAAAATGCGGCAGGATGGCTCAGTGATTAGAGCACCAGATTCCGAAGCAGATGTGCCCAGGTTCGAGTCCTGTCCGCGACAAATTCTGGCCAGTACATGATGAGTTCCCAATAAGGACGAAACCGGTCTACTGGATGAATTGCCTTTTCTACACTATACAATTCTTAGTTTATACTGACATATGTAAGTAATTAATGGGTCAGGTGTTTATATCAAGACCGCAACCTTGATTATAATAATTGTTATCATCACCCGCGCAACTAATGTTCGTTTAAATTAAAAAATAATAGAAATACTTTTAATGAAGTTGTTCCGTTCCAACTTTACCGGCGATCAATTAAAATTTCGCCTTTTTTAGTATTGTTGTACTTTGCTCAAAATATTGTTTTTCCACATTTTACTCTTTGCGTGCGACTGGCGGTAGTTTTGTTATATTGTTCGACAACTGGTTAAATACAATGGTGTTGGTGTTTACTTCATGCGCGCAAACTTGATTTTAAGAATTGTTATCACCACCCGCGCAATCAGTGATTGTTTAATTATTGCTTGAATGGTGGTTGTAAATCCCCTATTCTTTATAAATTAATTGCAGATTAAAACATGATGAAACAAGTGTAAAATTTTGCTGCTATGCGTTCTACTAAACTACTGCATTTTGTATTATTAAGAATATCACCTAAACTGTGAGACACACCTTTAATGTGAATCTGATGATTTTTCAGATGTAAGACATTTATCGGCGATCTAGCCTACAGGAGACGAGTATGTCTGATGGAGATATAAAATCAATCCAGTACTAATATTAATGAGAAATCAATAAATCACGTTATAGTGAGCTATTTCCAAACTAGGAACACTGGTATTGTCAAAAATATGCAAAAATAAGGTAAAAGAAAGGACCAGTAGAGAGGCCTTTTTACTTGTGCATTGATAGGAAAGGTGGATTGGAGAACACTGAGCACAATATCTAGATATCTGTTAATTCAAACCTGTTAATTGGAATATTGCATAATACGAAAATGGTCAAGGTTTGTTGCATTGATATATTTCGCAAACAACGTTTTCGTAATGCACGTGTTACGCCAACAGATAGTTTAATATGTATAATAGTTTCAATAACTAGTGATACATTTTGTTTATATTCATTTGGATAAAGGAGTTACAAGCTTTCCCACAGGACTAATCGAGGTTCAGAAATGGAATGAATGAGCCTCCTGTGCTCCTGGTGTCTATTACTTTGCTTCGGTTATTTTGTTAGGTGTCACGTCACTTAGAATTCAGGAAGCTAAAGCATTTTAGAAAGGCAATGGATGACAGTTGTTGGCTTAATCGATTAAAACATAATAAATAGTCTTAAAAAACCAATTTTGGTCTTTGAATTAACGGTGTATTTTCAAGTATCGCAGTTCGTACGGCTATCTTGGGATCAATGCTTCCAGGCTAGAAAATCCAATGGCAATGGAAGGTCTTCAAACATACTTGTCAAGTTTTAAACAGTTTCAACTATGACATCTTTTGAACGTATTATTTATAACAAATGCATTAAATATTTGCTATTAAATATTAAGCGTTCCAGTGGTCTTGTAACTCGTATCGGTCGCCTATGTCGTCGTGATCCCGGCCAACCGTCCACACAGTATGCGTTTCTTCCTGACGAAGGCGTTTTCACCACATTTAGGAAAACCCGTCTCAGTTGTCGTGCAGCTGACCATGAGGAAGCAGATACTCAGCTTCATCGTAATCAGCGCCAGCTTAATCTGCAACTGAAGCAAAGCCTAGACGATGGAAACGATGAGGAGTTTAGGTCTTTTACGGCAGAGCCCTTCCTTGTTTCGCCCGGTGTTCATGCTTCATCCCAGGCTGCATCAAGTTTATGGACCCGCAGTAACACCACAAGGAATAGCCAAGGTAAAAGAAGGCAGATCAGCCATAATATTTTACGAATAAGTTATAATTTATTTATCTTTCTATTATTGTTGCTTTATTAAACCTGGTCCTAATTTTAAAATCCGGTACTTCTAAAATGCGGTACTTTATCGCCTAATATATAATTCAATTCATTTATCTAAAAATCAGCAATAGTTTTTGCTACATGGATATATATATATATATATATATATTTGTGTGTGTGTGTTTAGGTATATGTACAGTGGTACCTCGAGATACGAGTTTAATTCGTTCCAGAACCGAGCTCGTAAGTCAATCGGCTCGTATCTCAAACGAATTTCTCCCATTTAAAATAACTGAATTCGATTTAATCCGTTCAGGACCTATGAAAAATCCCCAACCCATTGTAAATTATGAATAAAGATATGTTTTTAAATAACAAACAAACATGTATAATTAACAAATACATAACAAAATATGATGCTTCTTTCTTCACTAAGTCGGCATAAATACTCCGTGCCTTCTCGCATATTACCGTCTCCGTCAGTGTATCTCCTGCCAACTCCTTCTCTTTCACCCACACGAGCAGAAGCTTCTCCATTTCCTCGTGGATATTTGTCCTTAATTGGGAAAGAATTGTGGCTCCTTTTGCTGGTGTAGCACTCTTGATGGCATCCTTCTGCTTCAATATCGTACAAATTGTCGATGTACTACGGTCATAGATCTTTGCGAGTTCAATCACTCGTACGCCACGCTCATGTTTTTCTATTATTTCTTGCTTTAGTTCTATCGACATCATCCTCTTCTTCCTGTCACCATTGTCCTTAGCACTCACTTTCTTCGGCCCCATGATAACACACAAAAAAGTTCAGTAATCACGCAAAAATCAAGCAAAAAAGAGTACAGCGCACAAGATACACTTCGATTCAAGCGGGTAACACGTGCGAGTGAGCGAGAGATTCTCTCGGATGATGCTCGACCCTGCGCGCCAACTAGCGGGACGCTCCGGAAACACGGCTCGTATCTCGGATTTGGGCTCGTATCTTGAACGAAAATATGGCCCGAGCTCCGGCTCGTATCTAAAAAGACTCGTATGTTAGGCTGCTTGTATCTCGAGGTACTTGTATACAAATATATAGGTATATATAATCATGCACTGCTTTTATGTATTCTTTTTATGCATTTATCTATTTATAAATGTATGTATGTAAAAACGTTGTTTTGTATGTATGTATGTGGATGCATAGATGTGTATTTATGTATGTATGTGTATGTATTTATATATGCATGTATGTATGTATGTTTGCATGTGTGCGTATGCATGAATGTATGTATGAATTTATGTATAATGTATACATGGAGGCATGCATTTATGTTTGAATGTACATATATAATTATATATGTGTGTATGTATTTTACTATATATGTTTTTATATACCTATGTACGTATGTATGCATTGTGCATGATTTCATGCAAGAAGGTATGCATGTGTGTACGCAAGAACGCACATAGGCTTGTATGCATGCAAATTATATGAACGTGTGCACATACGAATACATGTACTTTTGAAATTATTTATGTTTACAGTTATGGTTTCCTGTATTGATGTGTATGGTGTATATAGCTTTAGAATTATTACTTTCACACATATTTCAGCTTGACTCTCTTCTATATTGTTAATGAATTTTATATTTGTGCTTGATTTTCTGCAATCTTATCTTTTATCTGAATTTTTAATTTTTGACATATTAATCTTCCATTGTCGCGCTTAGAAATTGAAATTGAAATTTCCTCTATAAAGACATTTTAAACTGCTTATTTCTCAACTCACACCCGCATGGAGAACAAATTCTAGCTTTCAGATATTCGTCTAGAAACGTTTTACAACCAGCAGCTGTTCTGCTCCAATATCTTCTTTTATTTTTACTGGTTTTCAACTTTCAGAATATCTCTTGTTGAAGTATCTGTTACGCATATTTTAAAATTCAATACCTGATTAGTTCATTGCCTTAGCACCGTAATATATTTGATGTCTCATAATTTGACAGCGAATTTCCGCCATCATCTTCAGCTCCGTGTTCAGTACGGTCTCAAAATAAATGAGATATTAATAATTCGTTTTTTCGGTAATTTTGCTATGTTAAATACTGTTTGTTGCGGAGAACTAATATATAGGCAATTATGTATTAGGTGTTGCGAACCTAGTAACAAATTAGTTCAGTTGTGACCAGAAGGATAAACCAAAGGCAGCATGAACGGAAAGTATAATCTCATGCACATTCGTTTCGTGCTTACTGGCGACTCATCAGTAGGAGCCGGTATTACGCCCTTTAACCACTATATATTTGGTCGAAGAATGTGGAATAATAGGACGGTACAATCTCCTAGACGAATGTGTAAACCTGCAATAGTGAAGCTAACATCATATAAAGTCTACGACAATGCGACTTCAATGCTAACTCACACTATATAATATATATACCGAGTCTGTAAAGGATACTAACACTATGGCTATTGTGTTAGTAACCGATACCAACATTATTGTACCGAAAAGGTACATGGTACTAACACTATGGTTTCCGAGTCGGTACATGGTACCAACCTGATGGATATCAATTTATGCTATAGTTCACCGAAATTGAGAATTACAACAATTTCTGAACACCTGTTAATCCAGTAAATCCATGCATTCTGGCCTTGATCGATATCAGTTATCACATTTCGCGGTAAGCATGATATCATTCAATTCAATATATAACAGTTAAATACTGTTTGTTGCGGAGAACTAATATATATGCAAGTATGTATTAGGTGTTGCGAATCTAGTAACAAATTAGTTCAATTTCGGTGAATTATAGCATAAATTGATATCCATCAGGTTGGTACCATGTACCGACCCGGAAACTATAGCGATAGTACCAGGTACCTTTTCGGTACAATAATGTTGGTATCGGTTACTAGCACAATAGCCATAGTGTTAGTATCCTTTACAGACTCTGCATATGTATTATATAGTGTGAGTTAGCATTGAAGTCGCATTGTCGAAGACTTTATATGAAGTTAGCTCCACTATTACAGGTTTACACATTCGTATAGGAGATTGTACCGTCCTATTATCCCATATTCCTCACCCAAATATATAGTGGTTAAAGTGTGTAATACCGGCTCCTACTGATGTGTCGCCAGTAAGCACGAAACGAATGTGCATGAGATAATACTTTCCGTTCATGCTGCCTTTGGTTTATCCTTCTGGTCACAACTGATCTAATTTGTTACTAGGTTTGCAATACCTAATACATACCTTTATTTTGTTATGTTGTTCGAATGGGTAATTACAATTGGTTTGGTGCTTCATTCAATATGACAAACTTGATTTAAACTTTTGTTATCACCACCCGCGTAATCAGTGGTTGTTTTATTATACAAAGACCAATTTCGTCAACATAAAATATGACCGTTTAATTGTGCTAGACATTTCAGTTAAGCTAGAATAAGGAGTTGCATAATACTATTTGCATAATCTGCCAAATAAGCACGGGACATATGTCGACATTTCTCCTATTTTCAATGACAAATATAATGATTTTAAATGTTTAAATTAAAGCGTAATTCTATCATACATTCATAATCGTTCTTCTTCGTTTGATAAATCTATCAATTAAGTCACCCAAAATGCTTTGCAGCTGAACCTCTGGGTTTGAAGTTACTTTATAAAAAGATAAATACACGTTTGTTGACAGAAACGACTTTTAACACCTGTCCATATTTTCAATTTTAAAATTCTCTTTCCACCCGTATAAAGAAAGAATTTTTATAATATTATTCACAGATATCAAAATATACTTTTAGGGCACAAATTACACACTAACTGAATGAAACCGATGTATAATGAATACCCTGATATTCACGAAAATTAATCAATGGTTTCCTCGTGAGTCAGTGATCCCATAGCCATTGTTATTTGCAGCCTGACGACGGGTGTATCCAATCTAATTTTACAGGCGACGTCTGAATGGAGCTTACCGGTACTAATATGATAACGCTATAATGTAGGTCGTGAATGTTAGAGTTCCGTTTCAATGCATAGCTAAATTAATTAAATGAGAAGTCACAAACTAACAGCGAACGTGACAGTTGAGGAAGGCATGTTTTGGCTGCTAAAGTTATGGGTAGCGCATCAAAATCATGTTTACTTTGGACTAGGATGCAGACAATCTAATTATAGTACAACTCTGCGTCAGTAGTATATATCCAAATTAGAAATTACCAACCAAATATTAATTTACAGCCCCAAAATCCATGATTAAGACAATTGATAAGAATTATATAGTGCAGCGACTAAAGCGCAGTTAAAATCGATTCACCATAACAGCTGTGGTATGCGGAATCTATGAAAGTAAGTTAGTTTTTTTAGATCAGCCTGATCGTCGAATCCCCACAATAAAACATATTTGGTGTGATAATGGAAAAATACTAAATATTGTTGTGGAATCGAGTAAGAGAAAATGAGGAAAGTGCAAATGCAAGGCTTCCAATCGGATTTACGTTAGTTTCGGATGCATGACTTTGTTCCGTCAGTCTACGTCTCATAATGCCCTGTTTGAACGCAGTATAAACATGTATATCTAGGTGGATGTTGACTGCCAACCGAGGACTGCCGAAGTTACCCTCTTCGAAATGGAACAGAACAAATTTTAAATCTGTCGCGGTCTATTTCAAAACAACAGTGCAGGTCCGTATATGCCGCTTAAACTCAAGTCTAACAGAAGTCTTGTGCACTACTAGATATTTCATAGGCACCTAATGTTTTTGTGCACAAAGACCGTTGTATTTCCACCGTTGTTTCTGCAACTTATATTTAATCTTTCAGTTATAAAAGCATATTTCAGAGGTACGCTCATCACCAGAATTTTAAACGAATGACAAAACAAGTACGAAATTTGCTTAAACAGTTTTGATTGTACAAACTGGAAGATAGCATAACAATCACTGACATTTCACTACATAGACGTGCGTCATGTATATGTGTGTTTGCAGATGTCTAAATCTGGGACGCACTTGGTGTGACCTAGTAAATTTATGAGTTATTAATCGACCTTATGGACATTCACAATATGTTACTTCATATTTTGCTTTCTAGTTCTTCTTATTTTTCTGAATCGATTAGGTAAGGTCCCTAATATTGTGCAACATGAAGATCAAACCACTATTCATATATATGGTCGGATTGATCCCCATTTGAGTTCGTCTTCGTAGTGACCGGGTGCTGATTTGTCCTCTCACTCCGAAGACTTCTAAACTATTCGTACAAACCAGTGGAAATGAGGTACAATCTATTCTTCTATGAATTGCCAGTGGTTAGTACGAGTGATGTGGAAGCCCTCGGAGTGAGGGGACAATTCAGCACTCATCCACTACGAAGAGGCACTCAACGCATACTTGGAAATGGGGAGCAATTAGATTTTTGCCGATCTGATAGCGCAAATCTACCACTCACAAAAATGAAACCCTGGCTGCTTTAGATGTGACGATCGCACTGTGCAACTTGGAACAAAAACTTCACATTCATATGCAAGTTATTTAAAATCAGATATGCAAAATTAACGCATGGTAGAATGGCACAAATGGTACTTGGATAAAAATCTCAGTTTCAAAATGTCAATGCAGCCACGACCATAACAATTTTGCTGTTTAAGCTACACACGTACATGTTATAAGATGAAAAAAGTCTTTGAATGCGCGGGTGGTGATAAAATTTCTTCAAATCAAGTTCTCGAGCTTCAAATAAACAGAAATGTTAATTGAATCTAACCAGTCGCACAACATAGCAAAGTTACGGTCGGTCACACGTACTGCTGCTTTCGACCTATGTTCACCGAAGGCCCATGACGGTAAACTGACGAGCGAGGATCGAACGGCAATGCATATATAATGGAAGCAAAGTTAGATACGCGGCTCCCGTCTCTGAAAGTCTCGCATAAATTGTATTTGACTGGAAATGTCGGCTGCAGTCACGGGTTATGCAGTCACGAACTTCAACTTTTTGCATTTTCCGCCACGTGTAGGCAATTGTACATTCATCGGTTGGGCGTGTGGTGTTAACAATTAGTCAAATGAAGTTTGCGAGCATCAGATAAGCACAAATCTAACCCGACGCACTACATAGCATACACACGCAATTACCTGTACTAATTATCTCATAAGCATTATTGTTTATCTTATTTGTTTTCCTGATATACGCATTGAAGCCTGATCATCGTTAGTCAGTTTTCTGTCGTAATCTATTGATGATCATGGAAGGTTGAAACGCGTCAGTACTTGTGGCTTCCGGTACTTTTGTTATATTGTACAACGGTTTTTTCTACGAAACCGAAAGTTTGTGTGTAAAACTGCATGAAATCTTTGAAACGACTTTAAATGTACCGATCATTGTGGGGAGAATTGAGGTATTAGGATAATTGTAACCAGTATTATTTAACAAATGCCTAAACAGAAAAAAAGCAATCGTCGGCAAAATTAGAAGATTTCAATAAAGACAGTCATAATTTACACGTTGTTCGGTTTGTTATGAAAGTAAGTTTAATTAAAACAGGTCAAGCATGGCACATAATTGTCTGTTTATGTGCAAGTATAAATAAATCTACACATTCACTAAATTAGTGCATATGGCTAAAATAAGCTGTATGAAAAATTAATAAAATATGTTTTGATTTAAATATATTGATCCATTTAAAAACTGAAGGAGCAGACCTAGAACAAATTAGTGAAACAGTAATTGCTTGTGTGGATAATAACAGAAGTTACGTTAAACCAATTTGCGGACTTAAAAGGCACAGAAATTTAATTCAAAATATTCGATAAACGTAGCAAATCTGCCAGAGATTACACTTACTCACGGTCCCACTTCAATAAACATAAACTAGCTATCTGAAGAGTGATTAATTTCCTATCCATTCATTTGCATAACAACGCTAATATTCTGATTCATCTCAACTTATCCACGATCCTTTTTACTGATTTTCTCTTTTATTCATTAGATATGAGTTGAATATATACGTAAGCACACACAAAAACACACACTCACACACTCACTCACACACACACACACACACACACATATATATATATATATATATATATATATATATATATATATATAATTATTATGTATGTTGTCCGTATAAATTAACCATTCTACAAGGTACCAAATGCGATTCATCAAGTAGACCAGATTCTAACTTACGTGGCTCTCTTCAAGTACTTGCCGTAGATGAACTGTGAGTGTGCTTTTGTGTGCGTTTGTGTATCGTAATGTCCATTTCCTTCGATTAAAAACAAAAATATAAATTTTGAAATATCCATCAATTATTGGATATATATATATGTATATATATATATATATATATAATTTATAGATGATTGTCTGAGTAAATCAATATTTACTGCAGAAGGCCACTTGCAGGGATGAAGCACCATTTCGAAGATAAGATTTTGCGGAATAAACATAATATATCTTTCGTAAAGCAGATGAAACAAGCTTTCTCGTACATTTAAAAGCAAAATAGAAAACTCTTATGAGAATGGAATCAGCGCGGATGACATAAAAATGGAAGCCACGTTTTGATGTGTACAATTTCCACACATTTTCATATAAATTTACATTTCTTAAACTCAAACTTTTAAATTATGTCAAAGATGGCATATAACCTTTGCTTTTCATTCATCTCTGCAATGAGATCAAATTTTTCTGGCAAACGGTCAAGTTTCCTAATATTATTGATAACATTTCTTTAAATCAAGTTCGCGAGCTTGAAGTAAGCATAAATACTTACTTACTTTACTTTACTGCGGCTGACTCCTTTTGGAGGATAAGCCGGCTCCGACATTTCATGGAGTTTCTTGGGAATTTGGTACAAGTGGTGTCCCCTCACCACTCGGCTTTTTGATCGAGGACGCACCTCTAGCCTTTGCACATCCAAGCGCAGTCTGCAAGGCAGCAGTAAGTTGCATGGTTGCCGGTGGCTGTTGAGAGCTCATTCGCCATTCGGAAGTACAGGGTACTGTCCAGGAGTCCATGTAATCCTGTGGCTGTTGAACCCTTTTGTGGCGGGGAACACACGCCGAGTCATGGTGCCGTCGTCGGGCTCATGTGTTATTTTATAGGAGATCCGATTGCCGGTCGGAAATCCACCACGCCCTGGTGACACCATTCGAACAACATAGAAAAACTACCGTCAGTCACACGTACTTTGCTATGTTGTTCTACGACTGCTTTAATACAGTGGGATTGGTGTTTACTATAATTCAGAAATTCTGATTTAAAGAATTGTTACCACCACCCACGTAATCAACGATTGTTTAATTAATCAAGTTTGAAATAATTTTTTTTAGTAAATATGGTAAAGTTTCATTTTTAATATCATGTCACCTTATTTTCTGTACTATCTTTGGGCCATGATTGTCTGAAAAACTTACTGATTTCTTTAAATCAAGATTGCCAGTTTGAAGTAAACACCAATCTAATTTTATTTAACCAGTCGGCAAACGACATAGCAACACTACCGCCAGTCGCATGCACTTTATGATTTAATTGTATTCCAATTAACTAACAGCCTTCAATTACTACAATGATCTTTCTTTCGGTAGGTAATTTCTTCTCTGGAACTCCTTTATTTTTCTCGGTCTTTATTTAAGCATTTTATTTACCAAATATCTTGTGTGTCATTCATCATGGCAGGATTTTACTACTTTTTTATGTAAATTGCATTAAAATGCCTCATCCCTAACGACAATAATAGCACTTTATTACGAAATTTCACACGAAAGGTAAAATACTGACTTTTGAATAGCGATATTATCAATGCCGTATATAAATAGGCTAAATATGCGCATCCAATCCTGACGTTTAGTCGAACATATGCTCAGGTTAAATAGCATTTATTCACTGCAGTTTCATTTTAGTTGATCTATTTGTGCATCTAGGCATTTTAAACATGTTCGATATGAATATTTGGCTCGCGCGCCCTTGCAAGATGTATGTCTTCACTGGTGAGGCAAAAGTAATTATTATGGAACTACTCAGCCACAAATGCATATGAGGTTGTTTAAAAAATGATTTCAACTTTCATGTCATTTTGACTTTAATTAGTGCGAGCGCAGTCGACTGATGTAGGTGTATGCCAATGAGTAACGAAATATCTCGAGAGGAATCGTCAATCGACTCATAACCCGTTTTAACCAACAGAAGAATTATGTAATCTTGCAAGACAAACTCGCACAGAGTTACGTTCGTTTATTGAATTATATATAAATATGTACGATATTCCTTGCATTGACAAATAAGGCAAATTTTCATCAGAATTTATTTGGTTTGGTTAAAACTAGGCAGAATTAATTACGCCTCTTCGTTAAGCACTCCTTGTTGATAGAATATTACAAATGTTCGTCCATTTAAGCTTTTCTTTGGTTGTATACGCATAATGCAGTGTAATTGAGAAATCGATTTGGCAAACAGGAAGTTCCTGGCCGACCTCTACTGAGCTCCACTCAATTATCAGCGTTGACTTGATAGCCCAGCTAGCAGGATGTAAAATTACCCGTCAAAAATGATGTCCTGACCAACGTGACATGTACAACATACAAAGTTCGATGGTGGTGGTACATCAAAGAGCAGCGCTTTAAAATTGTTTATCTCGTAAATAATTCTCTTGCAGTATTGCTTGCTGACGCCCAATTGGCAATAAGCAAGAATAATCCAGGCGACGAAGTCTATTTTCAAGTTTCGCCGAAGTCACTGCATTATAAAGGTGAACCGGGATTATACATGATTTGAATTTTTTCGACTTAAAGTCTGGTGAATTAGGCGGGTTATTCCCGAGATGTTTGAATAATTCATGAGCACCAGCTGGAGCAATACTAATACAGCTGAAAAACTCGAAATAAGCCCATTTCTTTAGTTCTACCATATTTGCAAGTAAAACGATTTTGTTGACGAGTGTCAGCATAATTTGAGGTTTTAATAAAAATTAGCCATAAAAAACGTTTATGACGCCTGTTTATACAAACTTTATTGAATAGGCAATTTCGCAATGCATATAATTTCCTACTGGAGCTTAATTTTCAAGGACAAAAAATCGGCCATATCCACCAATATTTACTCTACTTATAATTTTGATGACCTCGGCAAATATTATATCGACAATATAATTGAATAAGCTTGGAGAAATGCGGCAACCTAATGAAAGAGGTACAAAAATAACTTTACCAGTAGAATACAGGCTGACAGGTCGTGCAAAGAGGTATCAAGTAATCAATTAATCTCGGTCTGAACGTCATCATTAGGCATAACTCGCGATAACATCTAAAATGTTTAAATTGACTAAAACTTCTGTAGAAGTACCCTAGATGGGCCGCTGAGTTCGGCAACACAATCAAAGTAATGCAATAGGTTGCATAAATTTGTTCCCGGGATATCATTCCACGTCCTTCTGAATCATTCTGCGGACAATGGCGATAACCATCTGTGACGCAGAATAAAAAACACCGATACCACAATAGTTGGCAAAAGTACTAGTGTCACCTTTTCTGTGAATGGGTTACACGTGATCAAGTGAATTTATATAAAATTTTCCATGCAGGTCATTTATGGACAGATATGCACCTCGTCAATTAAGACGATATGAACTTTTAAGATCAAGAATGACACAAGTTTACTTATTGTATTATCTCGCAGTCTTTCCACGAACTTTGTTTTTATATTCAAGACTTTTTATGTAATTAGATAGCTTTTAAATAGAAGAATTAATTTTATCAATGCCTTTGGCCACACCAACTATGTGAGGTAACGAAAGCCACTATTATTCAAATTTCTTAGTTTCAAAGAAATAATCCGCCACCTTGGATTACCCTAGAGCGAGGTACAATGACATTTAAGGCTATCACTATTAATATGTCAATTAAGAAAGAAAAATTGTCTCGGATAAATTGAAATTCATTCTTTGAGTTATGTTAATTTGCTTTCTGTGAAATTGAGCTTTATACATTCAGGTATAGCTATAGCCCAAATATTTGATGGGAATCTCTTATGAATTTCGCCACGGCCGGTTGGCCTAGTAGCAAACAAACTATCTTCATTTTGTCAGTTTAAACTAGAATTGTATAGTGTAGAAAAGGCAATTCATCCGTAGACCGGTTTCGTCCTTATTGGGATCTCATCACGTACTGGCCAGAATTTGCCGCGGACAGGGCTCGTACCTGGGCACGTCTGCTTCGCAATCTGGTGCTCTAACCACTGAGCCACCCAGCTGCACAATACATAAAATGGTCACTGATATACTATCTAAAGTAACTTGGTTAGTTGTTTCTTTCAGGTGGAGCTCATATGGCATCCCTTTAGACCCAAACTTACAACTAACCATCCCCAATATGTCATTACTGAACAGACGCCACACTATAAGGGGAAGTGGTATTGAAGTGAACATTTATATAATTAAACGAACATTGGTTGCGCGGACGGTGATAACATATAATATAATCAAGGTCGCGAAATAGATATAAACACAAGAACCATTAAGTACTTACATTTTGTCTGTATAAAATAAGAATTGTGTAGTGTAGAAAAGGCAATTCATCCAGTAGACCGGTTTCGTCCTTATTGTGAACTCATCATATATACAAATGTACATTTCAATACCATTTCCCCATGTAGTGTGTTGTCTGTTCAGTAATGACACATTGTGGATGGTTAGTTGGAACTCCGTGTCTAAATGGATGCCATATGAGCTTCACCTAAAACGAGAAAAACTAACCGAGTTACATTAATATCTATATGACTGCAGGATGGCTCAGTGGTTAGAGCACCAGATTCCGTAGCAGACGTGCCCAGGTTCGAGCCCTGTCCACGGCAAATTCTGTCCAGTACGTGATGAGTTCTCAATAAAGACGAAACCGGTCTACTGGATGAATTGCCTTTTCTACACTTCTTAGTTTATAATGACAAAATGTAATTACTTATTGGTTCAGGTGTTCATATCAAGTTTGCAACCTTGATTATAGTAAATTTTATCACCGCCCGCGCAACCAATGTTCGTTTAAACTATCTGCAATTAATCAATAACGAGAAATGGTAAAATATTTTTATTTTATGGAGTAGCGTCAACATGTTCACTTTAATAATTGAGTAGGTACGGATTTTGCTCGCATTCACCCGATGACTGGTTAGTTTAGCCTATGACATATTGGGTATTGTTCCCGTTTTATGACAGAAACAGATCAAGTCTATTTCGCTGAAATTGAAATACTACTTCAATTAAAATTCATTAGCTGATTGCGATAACCAGTTACAGTTCCATCATTTCGGCTTGTCGAAGTCTCACTTGATATCTACACAAGTATTTTAATTTTTCAATAACTGTTTTTGTGAATTCCAAAGAAATTTGATCAGCTTGCCAGAGTTTGATTACACCAGTTCTTTCAATTTCATCATAATTAATGTTTTATTAAATTACGACGGCCTATAATTCCTTTCAGGAATTTTGCTGAAGTTCATGCAAGTAGTATAGAATTGCCAACAGCATCACTTCTATTAGGAATATCTTCTTTCATTTTTCATAATCTTTTTATTTTTCATTATTACTTTGAAAAACTTGTTCTTACATGGAAATACTTAATAAAAATATATTAACTCTTGTTATTATTCACTTCTATTAAATTTTATTCACTGACAAAAATGAACGCCTCTTCATTGTGTGCCAAAATAGGGCCTCGTTCTAAATTGCAGCAGATAAACGCACAAGAGAAATAATGTCAATTAAGATTTATTTTCAGGAAATCCAAAATGCTACTTTTGTTTTCATTTGTTCAAAATTCCATGTCATAACATCAATTTTCATAGAATTTATTTGTTAAATTATACTATCGTCATCGAATGCGAAATTATTCTATTTTTTCACTTCAATAGTCACTTCACATATTTACTAAGTGTTTCTTGTAAACGTTTAATTTCGCGGTAAGCATAACATCATTCAATTGAATATAGAACAGTTAATTATTGTTTTTTTGCGGAGAATTAATATATATGCAAGTATGTATTAGGTGTTGCAAACCTAGTAACGAATTATATCAGTTGTGACCAGAAGGATAAACCAAAGACAGCATGAACGGTAAGTATAATCTGGTTTACATTCGTTTCTTGCTTACAAGGGACTCATTAGTGCGAGCTGGTATTGCGACCTTTACCCAATATATATTTTGATGAGGAATGTGGAAAAATAGAACGGTAACATATCCTATACGAATGAGTGAACCTGCAGTAGTGAAGCTAAAACCATATAAAGTCTTTGACAATGCTACTTCAAAGCTAACTCACTATACTTAATATATATACCGATTATGTAAAGGGTACCAACACTGTGGCAATTTTTTCAGTACTTGAAATGAAGCTAGTGTAATTAATGCAGGTTTGCAGTATATATGTGGATAAAGGGCGGAATACCGGCTCCTAATGATGAGTTGCCAGTAAGCACGAAACGAATGTGCACGAGATTATACTTTCGTTCATGCTGCCTTTGGTTTATCGTTCTGGTCATAAATGAACTTATTTGTTACTAGGTGCGCAATAAACGAATACATAATTGAATTTATATTAGTTCTACTCCAAAAACAGTATTTAACTGCTATATAGTATAGGATGTAATTGTTTTGAAAGTAAATCCTTGTTATTTCAAGTTATTCTAGATAACATTGAAAAAAATCAAATTTCTTGTCGTATTAAGAACAAATTATTACCCACTTGAATTAGCGTAAATGCATGTCACTAAACGTGCCTCTTAACATACGGTTCGGTCGAAAATTAAAAAGCATGGTATTAGGCGTTACTTTGAACTCGATTATGTCGTTAAATAGTATAGTTATAATCGCGTTCGCAATAAGCTATAGCTTGTTTTACTTTAGTCAGTCTTTATGGAGATTTTAGCATTCGTGCGTGTGGCACTTCGTTCAGTAATAAAATATGTCGTATGAAAATTGACAAATCATTGCCAAACGTACACAAATGATATTTTATGCAGCAGAATTAAGAAATCCCACTATTCAATACGCTTCGTGTAGCTATTAACAAGCTTGTTTTATAGTAGCATAAGGTGAAATTCCCCTGACGCATTCGCTTCGCGGTTACTGGTTACACACAGGTAGGAATCGGCTCTGGGCCTTTCGTTCGGCGCGATTTTCCAATCGCAGGCACGCACACTCAAACACACACATGCACACATACATACATACACACAAGTAAAATTCAGAAATATGCATTTATCTGAAGTTGCATCTATTTACAGCTGTCCTGGACAATTGTCAGACGTCTTTAATTTTTTTTCTATGCTTGTCATCTGCAGACCGCAAATCAGTGAAGTAGTGCGTAGTCAAACGCTGTTCATTGAAGCTAATCTTTTCGTCTAAACCAGTGCACTGAAACTGGAAATTGTTTAGCTAGCAGCTAAACGTTGTCATTTTTTTCAATATAAAATTATTCTGCTGGGGTAGAACGTTGGAAAATTTCTCTTGACTGTCAAAACATAAGTTATACAGTGGATTTGAGCAGGCCGACAAAACGTGTGCTGTACAACTGGCAAGTTTGTGGTCATTCATTTTGAGTTCTCCATACCGATTGCTAGAAATAAGTGATATTTCTGTACAAATGTTAGCAAAGAAATTTAAAATGTAGGCTTTGTGCAAACTGGTAATACAATGTGAATTCAGTTGCCTTCCCACTGTCAACCATGATGGTATTAATCTGACAAGTTGACTAGATTTGCCTAAACGTGCTCATAATTCACAAGAACGCTCCTTAATCAGACAATTTGCTAAATGAAAGACAGCTTTAAATGCACCTATTTACTGCATTTAGATTTGCCTCCTAATGATTAAACAGAACAAATAAAAACTCTTATTTAATGTTAAACAAATATTGGTTACGCGGGTGTTGATAACGATTATATATATATATATATATATATATAATGTATATAATAATATATATAATATATGTATTTATATAGTGAATTACAAATCATAATTCACTCTGAACCCTGGTATTATCATATTAATTAAACGTGACTGGAATTTTAACACCAACAATTCTTTGAGTGAAGAACAGAACGGTATTGAAAAGCAAAGCCATAATTGCGTAATATCGAAAATTAGATAAATGAGCACATAAATGGAAATTATTTGACTTATGTCAAGAATATTTTTTAACATCCAACATTTCGAAGTGCGTTTAAATTTACGTATTGTCAAAGAGATTTGAAGTGCAAATGGAAGTCTAAAATCAATTATTTACCACTACCGATTACGCAAGACTCGTCGTTTTGGAATTATTTCAAATTCGTTAAAGTTAATTAAGTAGACTTGATGGTTTGTATTTTCCACAGATTCTGGCTTTGGTCTAACACTCTACATTTGGATCGTGCTATATCGCAATTTTCACAAATGCAATAGATGATTTTTAAGTCCTATGAATCTGAGGTATTGAACGTTACTTTGCATATAGGATAATTTTTTAAAGAACGCCTAATCCCCATTAACAGAAATATGAAGTTAAGTGGAGATCAAAATCGTACAACTGAACAATTAAAGGTTCTCTATATCGAAGACTCAAAGATGATTCAGAGGTTGCATAACATCTATGTTTTGCACGATGGTGAGTTTTCTGTTCCGTTACATTGAAAGTAGCATCACAGGGAGCGTTTCTTTCAGAATTGCATTGAGTTAATGTATTTAATGGAAGAATATATATATATATATATATATATATATATGTATATATATATATATATATATCGTTACATATTTTAGTCCATTCAACTTTGCAATGATACCTATTTATGAATATAAATTTTCTTTGGCGAAAAATAAAACAATAATGCCTCCTAGACAAAAAATGTTATCTTGCACCTAAATGTTCTTCTTCAGTAAGCTGCTTAGGTTATTTAAATTTTTCCATTAGAAACAATTTTGGTTTGACATTCGTCAGACTTACATTTTCTATTGCCATGACCTGGAAAAATAGGGGAATAGTTGAACGATTTTAAATTTTACCTTAACTGCGGTATCATCCATTTTTAAAGATTTCTCTAAGGCATTTATTAGAATTGCATTCTTTGTAATAAGTTTTACAAATTCTCGTGGTCGAAATCATTTTGTAACGCAAGCCTTGGGTGATAGCATTTTTCTGATTTGAATAGACAGATTAGACGTAGTTATATTTTAAATTTGAAAAATAGTTCAGCATTAAATTTGACACATTAAAACAAAGCGGTACTTGAGTCAATTTATAAATATAAAAAATAATCACAACAAATGCAAAACGAGTTTACACGGAAGATTGTTTTATCAAACGGAACTTGATTTGTTTCGGTCTATTTTTTATTTCTCGTAGGGCATTCCCGTACCTCGTTGTTGAAAAAAATTATAAGATTCATTATTTTAATTAATATAATCTTACTTCTTAGATTCAAATTTATTTACAATGAATCGTGCCTGGCGGAATGACGATAGAATGAGAATCCTTAAACCGCGAAATGTCGACAGCGAACTTCGTAGTCCAAGATCCTTCGAAAGCACAAGTAATAGACGGGTAAATCAACGTGTTTTCCAACGCTCGCTGGAGTTGACAAGAGCTCTAGCCGTCAGTGAGATTGTGCCGACTGGTGAGTGAAACTGACTCATTTGTTAATCTAATTGGCAAAACGTCTCCGCAGAGGCTTATTTATTTTGTTTGTTTATTTTTATGCCTACATTACTGCTTCGGTTAATTTGGAAAGAGTGGAATTGAACGAGATTCAGAAAGTAATCCTGCCTACTAAAATGGAAGAACGGAACGGATTGGGATTGAGCAAAATCGTACAAATTCGTATATGAGCAGAAAAAATATTTAATAAAAACAAATTATTATTTCGCATTTAAAATAGATAATAGGTAGATTTTACTTTCACAGGGCATTCTTAGAAATTAAATGGTTGAGTTGCCTTTTTTAGCCAGAAACAAAATAATTTTGAAATGTTGACTTAGTGAGTTGAATGAGGATAAGGAGAGGCATCACTAAATTTTCGTAGAAAAACATAATATTTGGTCCTTGCAAATGAAATTTGTATAAACGTTTCATTAGTCATAGGAAACTGCCACAAAAATTTATTTTATTAAAGTCTACACAACACCATCATAATGCATGTGAAACAGTAGGAGTGGTGAATTGATTATCTGTGAACCCTACGTTACAAACCACCAATTGATTGAAGGAGAAACAGGATATTCACATGAAAAGAAATGTGAAGGAATTCAATTGAATCTGGTGGAAAAAGTTTGCTTATTTAGAATCTATAGTTCATTTCAAAATGAGAATCTGAAGAAGATGGCATTGTGATATCGCAACACAAGTGTTAAGGCATTTGGCATTATAAATACAAATATGAATGTGATCTCCTGGCTATAAATAAGGCCAATGTTTACTTATTTTGAGGCTATTTGTAAATTTGTGCATCATTCTTGGTTCTAGATTACCAGAGACATGCCATAATTAGGAGAGACTGCGTAGTGACGTTGGTCGAATCCAAAGATAAAAACACTTGAAGTGCGAGTGTGCATTCCGAATGTCGGTCCTGGTCAATTTCTGTGATATTAACCAGATTTTGTAAAGCTCAGATGTGTTACCATATACAGGCTTATTTGTTAATTTTTTTGTTTGAAAAATGCATATGATATAAATTTTTTTTGCTAACTCTCTGCATTATGTTTACACGTTAAATTGGTCCTTCTTTAACTTCCAATATTGCTTGATTACGTGGCTCAATCTCATTCTGATTCGCCGGAGTGTTTCCGGCGTGGTGCCAACTCCTAAAGATGAGCCGCCAGTAAGCACAATACGCATGAAAACATAAGATTACGTCTATTCTTCATGCTGACATTGGTATATCCTTGTGTCCTATTTAAACAAATTTTCAACTTAGTACGCAATCAATGATAGAATATATATATATATATATATATATATAAATATATATATATATATATATATAGTGATTAGGCTGTAGATTCGCATTTCCAAAAGCATTTTATGATCTAAACACTATTTTAGCTTGAATAAACATAAATATAGTAGATCGCATTGTTCAACTGTCTCAAATGTTTTGACAGAATTTATAGTGGCCCAGTAAGCTCAAATCGCAAGTGTACCTAAGATTTAACGTTTTGTAACAAATCTTTTCCTGTTATGCAATTAGTGATGCATAATCTGCTTAGTTATTAAGTGCGTTATATCTAGTAGGCATAGAGTTTTATATCAGTTCTTCTTCTTAAAAATTTCAAGTTGATAAGTTTTCTTCAATTTATTGAACTAATTGAGAATATTTAGCCTTTCGTAACTCTGAATACCTTCGCATGTAAATAGGATGACTACACTTTGACAGAAAATAATATATGATTCCAACTAATTTTTCCGTTGATGAATCGCTGTGTCATCTTTTTGAACTAGGTATCGTGAAAACCGTGAACTCGTTACATCAAAAAGCCATTGAAACACGAAGTTCATAATTGAACTTCAAAACATCTGAAATCAGCAAAAATTTACTTCTTGTTAAAGTTTCGGATCAACATTGTACGAAACACAAGTAATAAATTGTCAAGCTTTCTCATTATAGCACTGTGTACAGTACGATCTCAGCTAGAATGGAAGCCAAGCACTCTCTTCTGTTTGTTATCTTGTTAAATATACTCATTATAAGTATTTATTCGCTTTCTCACTCTCTCTATCTCTCTCTCGTAAATTTTACTAATAATTTGTGTGCCTAAATTATTATTTTTGTCGTTATTTATAAATTATTTCGCTTCCTATGGCTATGTGGCAATGAAAAATTAGTCAATTTTATTTTTGTGTTGCTGTGCATGATGATGATGATGATGTTGATGATAATGATTATATATTACGCAATGAATAATAGTCTGCTAGGATCGTTTGGAGTACAACTTCATGTCATATCAATCACAAAAAATTAAAATGTGTTCGCTATAACGATATGCATCACAAAATCATGACTTGGAAACGAATAAATGTCTGTTTTAAAATATTAAAGTTCGCTGTTGTCCAGGATGACTTACTAACTATTCCTTCACTACTCTAAATAAAAATAGCTATTTTTCTCATAATAATTAAGATGTTGCTTCTAGTCTAAAATTGTAGTGTAGAAAAGGCAATTCATCCAGTAAACCGGTTTTTACCTTATTAGGTACTCTTCAATTACCAGTCAGAATTTCCCGCACCAGGGTGGTTCAGTGGTTAGAGCACAACATTCCGAATCAGACGTGCCCAGCTTCGAGTCCTGTCCGCGGCAAATTCTTGCCAGTACGTGACGAATTCCCAATTCCGACGAAACTGGTCTACTGGATAAATTTCATCTTCTACACTTTTCGATTCATAGTTTATACTGACAAATGTATATACTTAATGGGTCAGGTGTTTATATCAAGATCGGAATCTTGATTAAAGTATTTGTTATCACCGCCCGCGCAACCAAAGTTCGAATACTCAGGTTTAAACTTATTTACAGAGGCTAAGAATATTACATACCACATAGATTGTTACAGTCAACAAATTATGTTATATAATATGATGCGGCTGATCAAATTTTTTAGAACAATTTTAATCCAGACTTAGCCAGTGTTACACTGGATCATCGAACTGTTGCGGAGAACTAATATATATGCAATTGTGCATTAGGAGTAGCACACCTAGTAACAAAGTAGTTCAAACATGACCAGAAGGGTAAACCAAAGACATAATGAACAGAAGGTATAAACTTATGTGCGCATTTGTTTCGTGCTTTCTGGCGACTCATTAGTAGGAGATGGAATCCCGCCCTATAACTCATTACATATTTGGATGAGAAACGAGGAATAAATGGACGGTACCATCTCCTATACAAATGTGTATACCTGCGTTAGTGGAGCTAACTTCATATAAATTCTTCGAAAATGCGACTTCAAAGCCACTTCACTATATATAATTTATGCCGAGCCTGTAGAGGTTACCAAAATTATGGTCGCTGCATCGGTACCTGATACGAAAACCATGGTTTCCGAATAGGTAATTAGTACCCACATTATGGTTGCCGAGTCAGTACCAAGTACCTATTCGGCAACAATAGTGTTTTTATCGAGTACCTAACCAACAACCATAGTTTTGGCACCTTTACAAACTTCGAAAAAATATATATATATATATATATATATATATATATATATATATATATATATATATATATATATATATATATATATATATATATAACTTTATATAAAGTTAGATTCACTCATTGTAAGTTTACACATTCGTCTAGGAGATTGTACAGTCAAATTGCCCCACGTTCCTTGACCAAATATGTAGTGAGTTTAGGGAGTAATACCGGCTCCTATTGATGAGTCGCCAGTAAGCACTAAAAGATTGTGCACATTGGATTATACGTTAAGTTCATTATATCTTTTGTTTATCCGTCTGATAATTTTTAAACTAATTAGTTAATAGGTACACAGTATTTAATACGCTATCTTAACGATATCTCCAGAAGCGTTCCAAAGTTTTGAATTTTACGTATTTTGAGTTTACAATCAAGAGTCAGACCAAGAGAACTGTGGCTATTTGTAAATAATATTGCTAATTTTTGAGCTTGCCAGTGAAAAAAAGAGCGTCATATTTTGTTCCGAAACATTGAATTCTGCTCTCGTGGCCCAACTTATGAATTATATGACGATAACAATAGTTGATCCTTCATCTGGTTCAACCAGCAATAAGATCACGATATATGTTATCATGAGTAAAACGTAGAGCCAAGCCATTTAAACAGCACAAATAGTGAAAAATGCGCGAAATGTCATATTTTACACGTCCTAATTGTAAAGACAAGACTTATTTACAGTAAATTGAGCAAGGTTCAGCCAATCGGTTGACAACCGCTTTGTGTTTTGTTATGAGTTGACTCTTTTTCATTGTTTAATCGTGTCTTTCCGATGACTTATGTTATTATTCCTCTAAAGTTTCAAATTCACAATATTGCTCTAGTCTACTTGTACCACAAAATAGACACTGGCGAAAAGGTACACCTCAGAAAAACTGATCATTTGCACAATTAAAAATCAAGGTAGTGAACAGAACTCTGCTCATCATGATGATACAAATAGGCTCATTATGAAACATGACCTATAACACCAGATAATCGCTTTAGAATTACGACCACGTTGACAATAATTATAATGAAGAATATTGTAAAAGAAAGCAATCACTATGCCACCATACTGTAAAGAGAATTTATTACAAACTTAATGTATGCGGCATATAAACACGTAACACGCTCTGTTGCCATTGGTTTTGATGTAACCGTGTATTTTAAATACGTCTCTGCTATAAAAGCTTACGATAAAGAAGAGTTTCATTTCTAAAAATATAAGTCAGGCATAATTCCACTATCAAACGTGCATATCCTACAGAAAATTAGAACGATGACAACTATTAATTAAAAAAATCGAAAGACAGATTTAAATTCACCGAAAGAATGGGTTGCTGTAAGATAACATATATCCACTTTACCTATTAGAGATAACTAGGTCAGTTATTTTTTTTATTTTATAGACTCATGAAGCTGTAATTAAATTGGATGGATTACTAGTTTACTTGACAGTATCTCAAGCAACTATACGTAATGAAAATCAATCGATAGTTTGTATGATGCACTTATTTATTGTTCAGACCGGTATAAAATTTATAAGGCAAACTGTTAAAGGATTTATGTAGATCTTTAAAAAAATTATTGGTTCCAATATTAAACGAGGCTTTGATTGAACAAGACCCTGAGTACTATGCTCAGCTAAATAATTAATAATTAATCAATTAAGCAAGTATTCATTCATTAAAAACGGCTATCACTCATGGATATTTTTTTTAATTTAGTTATATTGCTTTCTAATTCTATCCGCGAATCTGCCGCTTCTTCGTGGTTCGTGACTTCCCGTTGACTGTGGTAGATGTGCAGTCACGTGTACCAATTTAACAAAACCAATTTCTTAAAACCGCACAACTCAGTCAAACCATATGCGAGCGAAACGGACTACTTTTAATTGGTCAAAAGTCTGCTAACTTAACTTAGTTCGACGTTCATTGATAGACAATATTTTACTACGTTAAAATTAAGTAATGATAGTTTTTAACGAGTAAAAAAACTGTCATTTAGCTGACGAATAGTTTTAGTGAAACCGTTAGTTCGCTTAGATTAGACATTAATTTATTTATTAAATTGATGAATTTAAATAACACATTAGTTGATAATAACTTCCAGCATATTAGATCAATTTTTTTAGGCCGTGGTCCGTTTTTTTTATCTACAGGTGTTTTTAACATTAGACTCATTGAATCTATAATTCCATCAGTGAAGAGAATTGAACTATGTAAAACCCATTAGTGGGCTAAGTTTTGATTATACTACAGTTTGTCGATGCGCATATCCACTTTAAATAATACATGGCATAATATGTCACGTATTGTTGAGTCATTCGAGTAATTATTTAAGAAAGACTTTATATTCTCGTGAATGCTTTATAGCAGCCAGCTGGGTGAAATTGTTTGTATGCAGTAGATTTTGGTCGTTCAGATAATTCAGATGTAAATATGTGCATATTTTCTTGTTCAGGACCATTGTTTTCATTCACTTGTTGACATTCTAATACTCTCTGCTGACTTTCTTAGTAACAATGTTCCTAATGGTAGGAAAATTCGATCGCCCAATTAAACTGAAGCAGAACCGTGGCATTTGTTGGTAAAATTCGATAAAGTTTAATTCTATTTTGGGCAAATGAGAATTTGACAGTTACAATTGCATATAAGATATTATTGACTAAGAAGATAAAAAATAATAGTTTATTAGGTGTTGCGCACCGAGTAACAAATTAGTTAAAATATGACTAGAAGGATACACCAAAGGCAGCATGAACGGAAAGCATGATTCCATGTGCTTATTTTTTTCTTGCTTACTGGCGACTCATCGGTAGGGGCCAGTATTACGTCCTTTATCCATTATATATTTAAATAATAAATGTGGGAAGAAAGGACGGTAATATCTCCTATAGGAATGTGTGAACATGAGTAGTGATAGTCAATGTTAATTTCTATTGCTTAAAAGTATGATGGAACAATTGAAGATTATGTAATGAAATGTGTAATTTAAAGTCCAGCTATTAAAAAAATTGTTTTGTTTGGAAACTCTTGTAATATATATGTATAATTTTATTTCAAAAGAACATTTACTCCAGAACTTTACAACTGACTACTTATATTCTAGATCCTATTTTAAAATAACTAACAGTTAATTTATTAAATACATTTGCAATGCATTATCGAGTTAAACTGGGTTGATTGTTCATCTTACAGATCAGCAATGTGGAAACAATAATACAATTGCCTTTATTATGCTTTTTATCATTAATATGTGACACATTGTTTTTAGTATTATTAGACGAATTAAAAAACGGGAGCTTCTGCTGAACAATAATGAAGGTATCACTTCTTGGCAAATGATCATTCCAAATAAGTGTACTCTTCTATAAACAATAGACACAAAAAATTCTGCCGCATAACTAGTAACTAAAGAATCACGTCTGTAGTAGCAGAACATAGTTTGTGCATTTATTTTAATCAAGGTCGCGACCTTGATATAAACACCTGATCTATTATTTGCACACATTTATCAGTATAAACTAAGCAAAGTATTGTGTAGAAAAAGCAATTCATCCAGTCCGCGGTAAATTCTGGACAGTAAGCTAATGAGTTCCCAATAATGACGAAGCCGGTCTACTAGATAAATTGCCTTTTCCACAGAATACAATTCATAGTTTTTACTGCCAAATGTGTGTTCATAATAGGTCAGGTGTCTATATCAGGGTCGCAACCTTGATTAAAGTAAATGCTATCATCGCCCGCGCAACCGATGTTCATTTAATTGTAGTTTGTGCATATCAAAGTAGAATCCAGAAGGATTCACTGCTTGCTACGAAGAAAAACATTAAAATTAACTACACATTGCAGAAGCTTTTAATTGCGTCAGCGTTTTTTCACTGATAACAAACACAGAAAATATGTGGAAAACTAAGTTTTAATGATTGAACTTTGAGTTTTATATATATATGACTAATTGTTCCTACATTTACTGAATTTCCGTTGGTTGTGTACAATTCCAAAAAGACAACTGACAAAATCTTTCACGTTAATCCGCATTCATCTACATTATAAACCAGACAATGCTGTCAAAATGAGATCTGAAAAAACTTTTTTTTCATTTTATGATGAATAGACAGGTATGTTGAATATAATACGGCTTCAAATTCATTTTGCTTCTAATTAGTAAAAATACGACCATTTCATTCTATATCCCATACTCTCTCACGAACAAAAACAGAAAGGTCCACATAAAAACACTCAAGCATTATATATATATATATATATATATATATATATATATATATATATATATATATGCAAGTATGTATTAGGTTTTGCGAACCTAGTAACAAATTAGTTCAGTTGTGACCAGAAGGATAAACCAAAGGCAGCATGAACGGAAAGTATAATCTCATGCACATTCGTTTCGTGCTTACTGGCGACTCATCAGTAGGAGCCGGTATTACGCCCTTTAACCACTATATATTTGGTAGAAGAATGTGGAATAATAGGACGGTACAATCTCCTAGACGAATGTGTAAACCTGTAATAGTGAAGCTAACATAATCTAAAGTCAACGACAATGCGACTTCAATGCTAACTCACACTATATAATATATATACCGAGTCTGTAAAGGATACTAACACTATGGCTATTGTGTTAGTAACTGATACCTTTTTTGAAATCGATGAGTACCGGATACTAACACTATGGTTTCCGAGTCGGTACATGATACCAACCTGATAGATATAAATTTATGCTAAAGTTCACCCAAATTGAGAATTACAACAATTTCCGAACACCTGTTACTCCAGTTAAACCATACACTCTGGCCTTCATTGATATCAGTTATCACATTAAGCGGTAAGCCTGACATCATTCAATTCAATATATTACAGTTAAATACTGTTTGTTGCGAAGGGCTAATATATATGCAAGTATGTATTAGGTTTTGCGAACCTGGTAACAAATTAGTTCAGTTATGACCAGAAAGATAAACCAAAGGCAGCATGAACGGAAAGTATAATCTCATGCACATTCGTTTCGTGCTTACTGGCGACTCATCAGTAGGAGCCGGTATTACGCCCTTTAACCATTATAGTTTCGCAAAACCTAATACATACTTGCAAATATATTAGTTCTTCGCAACAAACAGTATTTAACTCTAATATGAGCGTTCAACACTGCAATCCGCACTTGCGCTGTTACCAAGTGAAGAAAAAGAAATATACATATTGTCTTTTTAAACTACATATCTAAATGGCAAAAAATTGCTATCCATCAAGTATTAGTTTCGCAAAGGTCCGATCTATCGCCATCTCCAAGTATGCATCGAGTTCTTTTCGTGGTGGCTGGGCACTGATTAGTCCCTTTCCTCCGAAGGCCTCCACATTATTCGTATTAACCACTTAAAATGCGTTACGATTTAATTTTCGTTGAAGATTAGATTTAAGAAAATCTGCATGTGTGAGCATTGTACAGCGTGTGTATTTGTGACTAGAGGCCTGGTGATAATATTGGAAATATCGTACCGAAACGTAGCCAGTCAACGAAGATTAGATCGTACCTCAATCCTAGAATTTTTATCCTGTATTATGTCAAATCTGACCATGAAACCTAAAAGGAGGTTTCGTGACGCGAATCTCTTTACAATATCTAGTGTACCTTAATTTCAATGAATAGTACACATCTGGTTGAAGCCGACAGATTTACAATACAAAATGACCTCATATATCAAGGAAACATACATGTCGGGTACCTGTAAATGAAGCCCGCACAAAGTATTGCTGATTTTAAAAATTAAGAGCATATCAAATAACTATGTCAGACAAAAAGGGCTAGTCAAGCAATGTAATTTGTTTTATTGTTTTACCACTCCTAATTTGTTTTGCTTTATTTTCAAAAGTAGAAAAATACATAATTGTATATTGTAAACATTTTTCTAAAACATCTTTTATAAACGCCTTAAAACATTTTGATTTCGTTAACAAGAAAATATCTTTTTGATTGCCTGTACATTCGCATGTCCTAAATAGTAATAAAACCACGACCATAAAAGTAAAATAACGGTCGCACGCTGACGTTGAAATTAGAGAAACATTTTTTTATGGTGGGTGACAGTACCTGTTGGTTATATTGCATTTGGTGGACTAGGTGTAAAGGTTAATAAATTGTTTACACATTGCGCGTACTTTAATTCTCAATGACTATTCTATACTGTACGACGAAAGATAAAATTAAATCTATGTATGTTGTCAGATTTTTTAATAAAAGCACAAATTTTACTCCACAATATAGGCAGTCTGTCTTTGCATTCCATACCTGAAAATTCCAGTTCATGTCTTTATTGTGGTCGTGTGGTAGAAATTTCAGAAAAGTTCATTGCCTCGAATTCGAGGAAGTATAACCGGCAGTGCTTATTTGATCGAAAAACGCAAATTGACGTAGATTAAACTTATTTTTGTGAAATGATTTATATTCTTTCAAGAATAATAGATAGAAAATAGTCTATAAATGCCTAATGCGCTGATATTTTATCAGAGATCCTAATGTATCATCAGCTCAACAAGACCAAAAAATATTTCCACTTGGTCTGGATGAGAATCTTAATAATAATACCATGCGAGTAAGCAATGTATGAACATTTTCATTAAAATTCAAATAAGTAGATTGTGCAAAATTAAATCAGTTTCTGCTGAATTTTAGAATATATAAAAGTATACGATGTTCTTGTCTAATTTCCAAACGAATATATAAATTACAATCACAAAAGACACTAAATTAGTTGCTAACTATATTCTAAGTTTAGCGTTCATATTTGCTGAAGCGTTACGCAAAGTTATCGAGCTGACAGCAGAATACTTGTCTGTGAGTTACCGCATCAGGATGGTGTGTTGGAATATCGCATCACCAGTTGTTCAACAATTGTAAATTTTTGAACTCTCGAAGTTCCTAATAGCATGAATAGAAAATATAGTATTCATTATGTATTGACACTGAAGACGAAGCATGCAAATGCTTCGTCATTATCATATTTCACACACTCTGTCCGATCAAATTTTCATTTCTTTTGCCTTTTAATACATACATACATACATACATAAATACAAACATGCATACATGCATGCATGCATACATACATACATGCATACATGCATACATACATACATACATACATACATACATACATACATACATACATACATACATACATACATACATACATACATACATACATACATACATACATACATACATACATACATACATACATACATACATACATACATACATACATACATACATACATACATACATACATACATACATACATTACATTATATACATACATACATGCATACATACATACATACATTATTATTACATACATTCATAAATACATACATGTTACATACATACATACATACATACATACATACATACATACATATATATACATACATACATACATACACATACATACATACATACATACATACATACATACATACATACATACATACATACATACATACATACATACATACATACATACATACATACATACAAACATACATACATACATACATACATACATACATACATACATACATACATACATACATACATACATACATACATACATACATACATACATACATACATACATACATACATGCATACATGCATGCATATGAACATACCTAAATTTATAAATACATACATACATATATGCATGCATACATATATTCATACTTATTTACATAAATACAAACATACATCCATACAATCGTGTATACATAGATATTTACATTCTTCCATATATACACACATACATAACATATTGATGGATGCATATATATATATATATATATATATATATATATATATATATATATATATATATATATATATATGCTCATTTTTAGTCATACCTGAGGAGAAAATAAGAAAGAAACTGATTTTAGTCATCTAAGTTGAATACTTTATTTTTGCAAATGGAGAGAGTACTGAGAAATATAACACTTTTATCACATTTCAATTTCTTTCAGAAATAGGTCACGGTCGTTTAATCTGTAGTCATGCGAAAGTTGTCATTCATATCTCATCGTTAATACTATTATTATTACTAATACTACTAGTATTTACAATGCCATTATAGTTAATGTCATGTAATGTTATCACCTGCCTTGCGCAGGCATAGATACAAATCGGCATTCATAAGAAAAGTGGGGCCCTAACCAACTTGTATTAGATCAGGCATACTTAATAACAAATTAGTCCAGACAGCAGCCAGAATGATATACCAAAGTCAGCATTAACATGGGAAGATATAACCTCAAGAGCACATGGATTTTGCACTTTGCACCGGCGACTCTTTCAGTATGAGCTTGCCTCAATGCTCAAAACTAATTATACATTTGGTTTTGAAAATGTGGAGCAGTTATACAGTTCATTCTCGCACACGAATGCGTAGTGCTGTCCGATACTAACGAAATTTGCAGAATTTTCAGAAACCAGTCTACAAGATTTGAAGGAGTTTCCGTGTTTCGCACCTGGATAAATTGAAATTACCTGATCTGCGTTTTGACTAACGCAGCTTTCATTGTTCCAGTAATTTTTCTTTTAGCAATATATTTTGGCCCATCTACGTAGGCCTTCATCAGTTGTATCCACGAAACAAACTTGCTTCATTTGTTTCGTGAGATGCAACTGATGAAGGCTCATTGCAAGACGGGCCGAAATATATTGCTAAAAGAATATTACTGGAACAATGAAAGCTGCGTTAGTCAAAAAGCCGATCAGGTAATAGTCTACAAGATTTATTGCCTAAGTTGCATTATACAATGCCTCAGCTTATACTGACTTATGTAAAATATAATAGGGTTTGTGTTTATATCGAGATAGCGACCTAGATTTAAACTAATTTTAGATTACCATTCGTGCAGCTTTATGCCTGTTTAATTTACAAATCTTCAATATGATACTGCTTTTAATAGTGCGGCATAGTTGCAAAGAGATTTCACATAAGCTCCACTCTGAAGGAAAGCCCAAAAAATATAATTTAATGTACGGCTGAAGTTTTTTTGCAGTGTGGATCAGTGTGGTGCAATCGACAAAATGCCAGACTCCCAAAACAATAGTGCTAAGGAAATTCAAGCTCCGTCCACAGAAAAATTGGAAATATTACGCTTAAAAGAATTCCCAAAACTTTCGAAAACCAGTCTACCGCCTTCTCGCTTTCTTATTCGAATGCTTCGGCTATGTAATACCAAATCGGAAACGTAATTGATATGTTAGTTGGAACCTTTATTGATAATTCTTGACTTGCAAAATTATATCTAATGTAAATACAGCTTATTCTATAACACTATTGGAAATTGTTGAAATTGTTTCGACTGATATTTTGCATTTTTCGGCACCTGCTAATACGTTTAACATGTGCACAATCAGAAAAATTAAATAATCTGGAATACACGAATTAAATATAAAACAGTGCTTAACAAATCCTTAATGATAAAATAGTCAACTATAGGCCCTCTGACCTGCAAAAGAATTTCCTTTGTCATAATAAAAGCCCATATATATATATATATATATATTTATATATATTATATATATATATATTTATATATATATATATATACATATATATATATATATATATATATATATATATATATATATATATATATATATATATAGTCATATTAATCCGAACATTGCATCATGTAGCAAAGGCAATTTATCCATTAGACCAGTTGTTTCCTTATTGGTGACACTTCAAATAACTTCCATTATTTGTCGTGATCAGGATTCGAGCCTGGACACATGCTTCGCTTAAATAGCTTTGTTTGCATTCAATATCATCATTTCGCTTGATTTTAACTTACTTAAATAAATAACAATAGATACTATACACAATTCCAAATTTGATAATGCAAACCTGGGAAATTAGCTTTGATATAGTGAAATAAATGCGTGCTACTATAAATTTGGCCCACCTGCCATAACGCTGATTACTTTCGACTTGACCTTAAGCTCGTAGCGTTGACAAACTTGTTTTGTGTACCTATGTGTATCGGATAACTGCCTTTTCGATAGAATGGCCAGTATCCATTACTTAAATTTATTCTGTTAGAGTCTAATTCTTTTGAGAACCCGTATCTGCACATTTATTTTTTCACACTCTTCTAACTTTCTTCTAGATTTTTTTATGTTACGCATTGCACTGTTTTTATAGGTAGCGCTGGTTTTTATCGCATTCTACGCTCATCAATTTCTGCCTTTTGAATGATGAGTTTTGTCAAAATCTGAAGAACGGGCAGTTCTAATGTCCATTTATATTTGATAGTTTTTCGTATCGCTTCTGTGCCTTATTCTATACGTCTGCAGATTAAGATAAGTGGTTGACAATCGAAATAGATAAATTACGCGCTTAATAACGATTCTAGAGGGTTTTTTAATTAAACGAATTTATTTAAATTTAGTATATATACACATTTCGTATATATATGTATATATATATATATATATATATATACATTGGATATCTGGCCAATAATTAAATTATTTATATTCCAAAAAATATTCCAAAATGTGAAGAATAAGAAAAATTACTTTAAAGCAAGATTGCTTATGGAAGATTCTTTGAAAATCATACCATATTTTTTTCTCATTTCGTCAATCAGAGCAGATTGATATAATATTATTTCTTCAATTAATCCTTTTTATAACCGTGGTTGGATTGATTTGACTTTCAAGTTAAATATATGCGTAAAAACATAATCTTTAAATTATAATGAGTGATCAATAGTAGTATGGTTGTGAATTTAGTGTGCCTGTACTTATGCGTGTGTATCATTATACAGGATCAAAATATTATCTGTTACAGTTTATCGATTGACAATTTCATACTACCTATTGGAGTCTTATATCCAATAAAATCGATTGAATACAAATACAGAAAATGGGTTTTCCTATTCAACTTCGATAGGCAATCTATGCATGAATACTCAACCCATTATATACACACATTTTCTAAAAAAAATCAAGCGTTGGATAGTGTAGCAAAGTACAATTCATCAAGTAGACCGCGTTTGTCCTTATGGGGAACTCATCAAATACTGTCGGCGTCAAATTCTCTGCAGTACTTGAAAATGTGGCCAATAAAAACAAAAACTGTCTACTGGATGAAATGCCTATGCTAATTTATGATATATTTATTGTGTACATACAATTGTATTAATTTTAATGGGATTGGTGTTTGCTATCAACATAGCAACCTTGAATTAAAATGAATGTTATAACTCGCCTGCACAACCGAAGATCAAGCTTATGTTATCTGTATGTTAGCTTGCTCATGCAATTCTACGACTTTGCAACTGTTGACTCTACGGATGGTGAGAGTATTTCATTTAAATCAAGTTTGCTAACTCAGATAAAAAATATACAGTTTTCTAACTAATGGCGCAAAAGAAAAAACTAACGTGTGTTCTACGTAATGTTTTGACCATTTATGAGAAACATCGTAGCAAAAGGGCAAATCTGACCAACAAAGGTTCATCTTCAATATATATATATGTATATATATGTATATATATATATGCATATACATATATATGTATATATATATTTATGCATGTATATAATCGATATAGGTTAAAAGTGCAAAGAATATCATAAGTAAGTCATCTATTAAATCTCATTCGTCTATATTGGGCACATACAATTATTTGTATAAGTAATTGTGTCCGGAATCGAACTCTGGATTATAAGGCCTATTCCTTATTCGGTATATGGAATTAAAATAAAATTTTGACATCATTTTTTTCATTGAATAAAACTTACCTACTCGGAAACTCATGTCATTATAAGAATGAAGCGATGCCACCAGATCTTGCGGTGTTGAACTAATTTTTTATGACAGTAGTTGAAAATATATTTCCTGTTAAGAATTAGCATATCATAAGCAATAAAGTTAAATTCATCTTAAGATAAAGAGGGATTCACAGAGTCTATTTCTCATCAAATAAATAAGTCGTTAGGAAATCAAAAAAACTGTTTAAGTAGTACTACTTCCGGGACGGAGTAACTGGACTGATGTATTTGTACCAAATGCCAAAAGCTCAGATATCCAGTCGTGGCACTTCTGTCTTGTACTGAGTATCGCCTAATATTGAAGAAGTTTAGCTGGTTGATTAAGTAATTTTTACCATATTGTTCAATATTTAGTCTATACAGAGAGGAAGTTATCCATTATATAAGGATAATATACTTAGATTCGATATATTTCCCATTGTTTTCTGGTGTACGTCGTATAAAAACAGATTGAGGCGTGATTTGTGTACTTCTCTCTGAAAGTGCCTCTCATGTGTCATCATATATATACATCATCCAGGCAAACGTAATCACTCACTAGACCAGACACAACAAACATTCGATCAGATTTGTAATAAAATGAAGGAGAAAAGCAACTGCACAAACGGCATCACTACCATCTCTAAAAGCGAAAGAAATTTCACAACAGTATAGGCATTCAATACTGCAATTCACACACCCTACGCTGTTACCAAGAGGATAAAAAGGCGAAACATAAGAAGACGTTTGTGGAAAAAACATTCGTACACGTAACAGCCAACAATAAGAAATATTAAATAAAAATTGATTGCTCGGGTTGTGGGAACAATTCTTTAAATCAAGTTTGCGAGCTTGAAGTAAACACTAATCCTATTGTATTTTGCCTGTCGTCGGATAATATAGCACTGTGTGACCGGCGGTAGTTTTGCTATGATGTCTGATGACGGTTTAAATACAATGGGATTGGTGTTTACTTAAAGCTCGTAAACTTGATTTTTTTTTAAAACGTACACTTTGTTAAAATTCAATCCATCAATACATGAATGACCAGATCTCAGACATCACTCTGCAATACAACGAGTATGACTCCTACACGCACAAAAATACACAAACAGACGCATACGAATATACACTTTAAAGTCTTCTCAAACAAGAAATAGAATTTAAGACGGAAAATCAGACTACTTGTCACCCACATAATCAAATGTAAGCCCAGGATGTATATAAATGAAAGATTAAAACGTGAAGTTTAGTATTCTCGAAATAAACGGCCATTATCCACTTTGTGCTTGAATTGTAGGTATTCTATCTATAAAATTGTACATTTCTCTTTGTCACATCTCCATTCTGCTTCTATCTTCTGCTTGTTTTGCTTTCCAAAAATATATAAATACGTTCATTTTAGAAATAAATGTACATAAAAGATGGAATATTTATGGCGTTTGTATTAATAAAGACATTATCTGAAACAACTTTAACTCATTCTATTTCATCTACCACTTTTTATTCCTTTCAGCCGATAGCAAAATATTTGATTGCACCGCGGAAATTTAGACCCATAATAAAACATTCAATATTTAAATTTACACATTAAAAGTTGCCAAGTTTTCTCTTGACCCGCTGCCATATATCTCAGCGGATTTTTCAAGAATATTTTAACTATCAGAAATTCTGTTAGCCACAAGTGCTTATAAGTAATTATTGACGGCAAAATAAAATTCCTTCAACCCCAACATCTAACCTGAAATGAGTTTCATTTAATTAATTCTTGATTACTTTAGATTTTGTTTGGCATTAAAAAGACTTATTTTTGTTTTAAACGGTATTGTTGCACAGTTTAATGCCATTGTTGAATGATTGTCGGAAATAATTTATTGTCATTTAAGTGTAGACTTTATCTTTCAACATCATATCTTTGCCAATATTAAGTGGCACTAATATTACGGCGATGATTTTAAATTTATTCAGTTAACTTTATTACCTTTACGAGACTAAAAAATAAACTAACAAATTAAGTAAACTATTCTAAATATCGTATAATAATTCGTAAATGAGATATAAGGTAATGTCTTTTGAAGTCAATTTTATGCATGAAAAAGACTTGTAATTTCATCTACAACCGTGCCAACAACAGTAATTACCTATTAATCTAGTTGAAACTTCATGGTAAAGCAGCCCTTCTTCGGCTCAAATTCAGGCTTCAAGCCGAGAGCTGGTCTAAATAAATATTTATTAAAATATCGGTTTGTCCATATAACGGATGAGCTCTAATCTAATATACGTTTAATCATCCCTCTCTCTCTCTCTCGTTCTCTTTACACAAAATCTGAAAAAAAAATTTTGTTCAAAATCAGTGGTTGGCTGTTCATCATTTGGTAATCGCTTGAGTGTTCTAATAATAATGAAACAATTTTTTTCAAGTTCAATGCAATAAATTTACGATTAAAGGCTCATGTATACTGATTTCCAATTCAAATGAGTTAGTTGTTAATAAAGTTAATACGTTGCACTCATCTATTTAGCTGATTACTCCGATTCAGTGTATTACTTTTTATAATCATCAAATTCTAATTTGATAAACTCTAATAATGGCCTTGCATTGTCTCCGCGTAATAGAATTTTGGGCTCAACTCTTTTATTATCCAAAATTCAACATACCAATAATTTTATTTAAAAATAAAATCAGAACGCACTATACTAATTCTTTTTTATTATGTTAAAATTTCTTCCTCATTTTCCTATTATTGCGTCCAACTCAATTCTTCTCCAGCCCTCGAACAATAAATGTGGTCATTAAATCGTATAATTTCTTAAATAACATATTCTGGGAGTTAAATTGTGGAACTATTTATCAGTTTGCTCGATGAACCTTAAAGTTCAATTTATTGCACTCTTAATACCACAAATGTACATTTGTGACAATACAATTAATCAATAATTGATTGCGCGGGTGGTGCTAACAATTCTTTAAAGCAAGTTTGCAAGCTTGAAGTAAACACCAAACCCATTGTATTTAACCGGTCGTCGAACAACATAACAAAACTACCGCCAGCCGCAGCGAACTGACGCGTTTCGACCTTCCATGATCATCATCAGAGTACAACGGCAAACTGACTATCGAGGATCAAACAGCATTGAATATATATGGAGAGTTGGAGACTTAACACTAGTTTGAATTATGATGTGCATCTAAATATGCGTTTCTATTGGCGAACGTGAAAATATAATACATTAAATTTAACAAACAGAAGTAGGTTACAACTCATGTTCATTTAAGCCAGAAAATGATTCATGATCATCTTAAAGATCGCAGCGTACAAAAATATCAGAAATTTGCCAAATATTTTTACTCTATTTGCTACACAGCGTTAAATTATGTTAGTGGATGGTCTGTTCGCACCAATGGCATGCGCTAATTGGACTTCACCTAAAATGTATGTGCAATTAAGTGCGTCCATTTGTTCATACATGAACGAACACTTAGCTATTATTATAATCAAGGTTGAGATCTTGATATAAGCACTTGACCCATTAATTACTTACATATGTCAGTATAAACTAAGAATTGTATAGTGTAGAAAGAGCAATTCATCCTGTAGACTGGTTCCGTCCTTATTGTGTACTCATCACGTAATGGCCAAAATTTGCCATGGACAAGGCTCGAACCTGGGCACGTCTGCTTCGGAATCTGGTGCTCTAACCGCTGAGCCACCCTGCCGCACACTACACTACACACAATTTTCGGTTATATACTGACTGATATAACTTGGTTAGTCTATTTTTATTTTAAGTGGAGCTCATATGTTATCAATTTAGACCAGGGTGGTTCAGCGGTTAGAGCAATAGATTTCAAAGCAAACGTGTCCAGATTCGAGCCCTGTTCGCGGCAAATTCTGGCCAGTACATGATGAGTTCCTAATAAGGACGAAACCGGTATAGTGAATGAATTTCCTTTTCAAACACTATACAACTCTTACCTTATACTTACAAATGTATGTACTTAAAGGGTCAGGTATTTATATCAAGTTCACAACCTTGATTATGATGATTCTTTTTACCGTTTGCACAACCAATGTTCGTTTAACGTTTAGCTAGGCACGTTACTTTTAAAACAATGATGTACGGATAGGGTTTTTATGAAAAATGTAATGTCTTCATTTTCTATAAACTATCTATCGACAAACATATGTTACATAATACTTTCTCCTATCTTCCAGCAACGCTTGTTTGGTTTAACAACAGGTTTTTCTATCTGTAGAACAACTTTAATTCATTTTAACTACGTCTGGGGTGACTTTCATTATTATGTTTTCTTAAGCAATACTATTTAATTACGTTTAAATTCCACAAATATTTACCACACCTCATTTAGCTTGTTTCGCGCATATTTCAAAACTCAACCGAATCTCTAACCAGATACGCACGAATAATTACATTACTGGACAATAAGAATTGCAGATTTAATGTAAAATTTCACGATAAGTTTAAAGTATTTCACCCTGTTGATAAGAATTAAGAGAAATCACCATGAATGGTATATTTAGTCTCAGTTTACTAATCTTGAGGTTCCGTTGTGTAGCTATATGTCTTGTTGAGGCTCTGGACAACGCACATTTCTCTTTCTTTTGCCCTTAATCTCATATTCAATTTAACACATTTAATTCTTAATGGAAAAGCATTATCAAATTGACAAAATTCTGGTGAGTAAGGAGAAGCTCTTGTTAGTTTGTTTGACGTATCAATGGATGTGTCATCTAAATCGAGAAACGAAATTTTTAACCAGACACGATTTCCGAGCTTTTCTAGGATGTAATCTGATTACCACACATAAAATGTGCCCCAGTCATAGATCATTGCTTGCAGCAGTCCGAATTTCATACATTTATGCTGCTTAAGGTTTTTTTACACACGGCAATCCTATATAAATATCAAGCAGACGATTGTGCAACTTTGTTTTTCTGAGATAAAAGGAAAGGGATTATTCTAATTATATTTTGCATACTTATACGCTGGCTAACTTGATCTATGTTACCAGATGATATGATAGTTATTATAAATTGCTTGCTCTGGATAAAAATATATCATATTGACTAATAGTCAGTGAAAAGGAGAACCTAGTTGAATTTTTATAAATGCAATAACTTGTTCTTAATTAAAAGACATTACACGCAAGCAGAAATGGTAGGCATAGTAAATGAACATGCAAATAAGTAATAAATAAACATCAAAATGTAGTCTCTTTACGGAATTCTTTTGGTAAAACAATTAATCAATTTTTTTTTAAATTAAAGCTCACCGAAAATTTTAAAGTAACATTCTCATGGGCAAAGATGGGGATAATGTTGCCAGATAACTAAAATATTTCTATTAGATTTTATGCTCAAATATCTACGCATGAACAATTTAATATAATTTACAAAAGTTAAACAATCATGTAATTGATGCAAAAAAAATTTTTTTAATAGAGAAATGACCGTTTGGTACATGCGTTACCCCAAATTCGGTCACAATTTCCGTAAAAGATTCTATTGCCTACACAAACCTTATTGCATTTCATTATTTCACAGCGCTTCCAAAATTGGCAATTCATTTCTGTTGTTGCATCGAGTATCGCACACGAAATGTCTAGTGAAAATAACAGCATCTGTGCGATTAGTCTACGTTAGTTGATCGAATAAACACAAGTAAATCGGAACGTGACGTTTGAGATCGAAATTAATGTGCGTTTTGCTTTAAATTCTATTAAAGTTAAATTAACTTCCTTATAGGCCTACGCAGTTTAGCTGTTTTAAATGTACGTGTTTTACAAAAATGTAGATTCGTAATATTACTAATTTAAAACAAAGCGAAAGTTATTTTAAATCTAAATGCTATCCTGAACAATTAATTGGCTCAATTGCTCGAAGAGGATTTCAATAGAAATATGCGTAAAATGGAAGCCATTTCATGCTGAATAAATGAAATACGAGATGCTTTTCTAACAGGCAGGTTATACTAAGTGACATATTTGCATTTAGCTTCAATTAAAGAACGATATCAGTGTCTATCTGAAACTTAATCTATCACTATACATGCTGAAGGTTAGCACCTGGCGGTTAATTACTAGAGTAAAACAACATTAAAAATTAAATAAATGCGTCAAAACTAATGGTCAGTTCACGTCAGCCATTGCGCGAAAAATTTAAACTTCGCAAGTATGACTACTCGATAATGCTTCAAATAAAATTTATTAATTATACTGTTTAATATGTATTGCGCAAACAGAAACAAATTAGGTCAAATAGGACCAGAAGGTTAAACCAAAGTCAGCGTGAACGAAACGTAAAACCTCATGTAAAAATGCGTTTCGTGCCTATTGATGACTTATCAATAGTACCTGTAACTGTGCCCTATACCAACTATATATTTGGTAAGGAATTATGGGGCAATTCGACGGCACAATCTGCTATTCAAATGTTTATTCAGGCAATTATATATTTAACTTCATGCAAAGTCTACGACAATGCGACTTAAAAACCAACGCGCAATATATAATTTATACAGAGCCAGTAAAATTTATCAAGGCTATGGTTTTTAAAACGCTGAGTCGATACATGACACCAAAACAATTTATTTCAACATATGCTAAATTTAACCAAAATCGAATATTACAACAACTTCTGAACATCGGTTACTCCAGCAATCCCCCACACTCTGGCTTTGATCGTCAAAGGAAAATTTAGATTTCGTTGTCGATTAACAAATTGCACTAGAGAAAGAATGTACTAATATTAAAAATTGGTTAGAGGCAAAATATGGAAATTATTCATGCCATGCCTAAGGCTAGGATGTATGGATCTACTGATGTAAAATATGTTCAGAAGTTGTTTTAGGTCAAACTTTTTTGTGAAATCTATTCTGTTGGTACCATGTATTGACTCGGCAAGCATAGTGTTGGTCCAACTTACAGACTTATTTTATAAGATACGTATTATGCGTTGGATTTGACGTCGCATTGTCGAAGATTTTATATGAAGACAATTCTGCAACACCTTGTATCGTCCACCTGTCCCACATTCCTCACCAAAATACATAGTGGCATTAGGGCGTAACACCGGTTTCTACTGATGAGCCGCCAGTTGGCATGAAACGTGTGTGTACAAGAGATTGTACATAACGTTCATGCAGACTTTAGTATATAATTCTCGGTTGCATTAATGTATCAGGTAGGTCTACAATTTTATGTTGTTTTTCAAATCGTACCAAAAAGGTCTGCTCCAGGTAGCAAGGATGATGTGACAACATTGGGTACAAAATTATTTTATCCAACTGCCCGCATTTCTTAACCAATCACAAAATTGGCTTAGTGACAAGCGTCTGCTTCCTATATAACTTACTTTACTTTACTTTACTGCGGCTGACTCCTTTTGGAGGATAAGCCGGCTCCATTTTCATGGAGTTTCTTGGGAATTTGGTACAAGTGGTGTCCCCTCACCACTCGGCTTTTTGATCGAGGACGCACCTCTAGCCTTTGCACATCCAAGCGCAGTCTGCAAGGCAGCAGTAAGTTGCATGGTTGCCGGTGGCTGTTGAGAGCTCATTCGCCATTCGGAAGTACGGGGTACTGTCCAGGAGTCCATGTAATCCTGTGGCTGTTGAACCCTTTTGTGGCGGGGAACACACGCCGAGTCATGGTGCCGTCGTCGGGCTCATGTGGTATTTTATAGGAGATCCGATTGCCGGTCGGAAATCCACCACGCCCCGGTGACACCACCGCCATAGCCCTGCGTAGCCCACGAGCACATTTGCTGGTCCAAACATAAAGTCCATTTAGGTCAGTGTATCCGCTAAAGCTGGTAAGTCACGAGTAATCGTAGTAGATTTAAACGTGCAAACGTCCCACATTTCTTTACCATATGTATAAGGGATTGAAGTGTATTACCGTTTCGTACCCATGAGACACTAGTAATAAAAAACGCAATTATACATCCGATTTCATCCGCTTTATGTTGGCTATTCGAATTAATTTTTTACTAAGCGTATCATACCTAATACAGAAAAAGCAACTGTCCACCAGTTCCTTAATATAAGCGAACACTAGTTGCAAGGGCGGTGAGGACAATTACTTTAATCAAGGTTACAACCTTTATATAAATCAGTCTACTGGATGAAATGCCTTTTTCTACATTATACAATGCTTAAACAAATGCTTTTGCGGGTGTTGCATTTTACGGCACCAATCGCAAAATTTGACGGATATCTATGTCTCGTGGAACAAGCTGTTAACCCGTCTGTCTTGGAAACTTAAAGACTATTAATTTTATTGAACTGAATTTAAACTGTATTGCATAAGTAGAAGAATTTTAATCCTCTACTTAATAGGGTGATGCGTTTGAGAAGAAAATATTAATGTTGAATTTATTTTTTGCGTGAAAATTTATATACAAATAAGAAGTTCAGAAAAATTTAGAGGGCATGCATTTAGACAACAAGTTACAAAAGATAGAAAAATACATATACAGTAATTAACACTTATTTACTGATTTTGCATTGCACTCAGCTCAGACACGACTACCTTGCATGCGTTTGCAGCTTAGATAATCCGACGTCTTAAAACGGGTAACAATAACTAGACGGAATATGGTGACCTGTAAACTTTTGATAAGAAAATAAGTTGTTGTGATAATTTTTCTCTCTCTCTGCGTTGGAATTTGTTGTTTATTTTTCTCTTCCCAAATTTAAAACATGAGAAGGATCAAGTATTATTTGCTCTAATTTTGTTCATGAAAAGCATACATTAAAACTGTTGCTGACTAAAATGTTTAAATTTAAATTGAAATGTTTTGCGTTTGAACATTGCAAAGATATGCATGTCTCCTTCCATCATTTTTGTTATGTTTCACTTGCATTTCTAGCCGACGGATTAGATCATGTTTTTTACGCCATCATGTCCACCGACGACGCGTACACTGACATAATGGGAATATGCGCATTTAGCATCAACAGAGCCGATCGTGTGCTAAATCGAGACGAACTTGTAGTTTGGAAACAAGATCCAGCCAGAAACAATTCGCCTATTAAAAGATCACGCGTGCAGAGGTCTCCTGGTGGAGAAATAGGCCAAGGGAGAGCACCGCTTCTGCGCAGAAAAAGCAAAACAACACAGGACGCCAATATGCGCAGAAATAATATTGGCTTAAATATCTGGCGAAATCGTCAACAAAGATCTGTCAGTACGCCTAAACTTCATGTTCTTCAGAGTACAGAAATGACGCGCCAAATTGCGTTTGCTGCAGCTGTAAGTTACTAACTGGTCGAATGTCATATTTCCATCCACTTGTTAACCGAATCATCATCATCATCATCATCATCATCATCATGTCCAGCCATTCAAAAGTCAAAAGTGACTAATTTTTCACTGCCATATAACCATAAGAAGTGAAAAAATATAAACAAACAACAGAAATAATATTTTAGACAAATTATTAGTAAGATTTACGAGAGAGAGAGAGAGAGAGAAAGAAGGAAAGAGAAAGAACACCAAGTTACTATGAGTAAATTTATCGGGATAACTCACAAAAATGAGGCAAAGTAAACTTCTCTACAATACCACTATGGCTAAGTTAGCATTGGGGCAAAGCATCATCAGTACTACACTGTATCACGTCATAAACAAACCCAACCTCGCAGCTAACTTTGCCCTACTAAGAAAAGAAATTTACGAAGATGATTCTACCAGACATCTGCAACAAGATCGCTACTGAGCTCGATTCGATGCCATATCGATAAGAGTTTCTTACCAAGAATTATGATTGGCACGTGGACCCCATGCTGGCAGACGAGTGAGTACTATGCTACCCAATTTGGATGTAAGTGACTTCAACTGTTTCTGACATGTCAAAATCTACCCACTCTGTGTCTTACGCGAATCTGGTGCTGGATGAAAGAACAGAGCTCTACTGGGCAATCAAGTTGAGGGCATACGCAAAACGTGACCGAGCCAAATAAGTGGATGAAGCCTTATTGGTTTTTCTATCTAGGAGCACATTTTGGCAGATCCAAAAATACGTCAAGGGATGTCAACGTTAGCTATTCGTTGTCGGTAACACACATGTGCTATATTTATCATACAAGGATGGTCGAATGCCTGTAAGCGTCTGAAATCAACTCTAAGAGGCAAAGTTTCACTAGCGTATAGTAAAACTGCACGTACAGATACAATGTAAACACGACCTTTAAGGGAAAGGTACTCTAGCTTTCGCGATTCCTATTCTCACCTCGTCGGACATTTTGCCACGAACTCTTCTATTCTTTCTTCAGACTTTCTGGTCCAAAAGTTTTCGTGATCGACCTTTAGACTACGCTTAATTTGGCGTCTTATGTTGGCGCCTTGTTTCGATAATCTCTATAGATTTTAAAGACAGCCAATGATTATTTCTTCGGGGACCTGCAATGCAGCATACAGTAGTATCTGCATTGTGCATAGTGGCACTTCTCTCGGACCAAAGTAAATTCGGATTTTTGCCATCAAGATCAGTCAGCTTAGAATTTTAAATATATTCATATTTTTGTCACAAGGTTAGTTGTTCAAGTTTGCCTATATTAATTTGTGGTTTACTCTTATTCATTTTCCCTGAAAATTTTAGTCAAAATCTATAAAGGATAAGTGTATGGTCCGAGTCAATGAAAGTGCTCCAAAAAGATCGGCAATCCTGGATGCAACCACGCTATCTATAGCTAATTGCTGCATGATCTAGTTGAGTCCAAAGTTGTCCGGGTGCTGGAGGACGCGATGTAGCGCAACGTCTAACACTACGTCTGAAGTTTGTACAACTTAAATATAATCTATGTTCCGCGCAGCTATCCAAAAGCCGTTCACCATTATCGTTGCACTTCGAGCTTAAAGTGTATCTTCTACCTAAATGATATTCTGCGTTACTTAAGCATTACTTGAGCATTCATGTCACCCAAGACTATATCTGAACTTTGTGGTCTACTTTGTAAGGAGCTTAGTTCGGAGTAAAAAGCGTCCTTATTTTCGTCAGTGCTGCAATCGGTAGGAGAATATGCAGATTCAACGAAGAGGCAACGTTGAGATCGGTTTTTTCATTTATTTCAGTGCATTTATTTTAACGTGCTGCACACAGTCGACTATTTAAAGGGATCCATTCAATTAAGCAATCTTCAGCTCCTGCGCTAAGGACAATAACAATGCCCCATTTACCGGCTTAAAAGAACTCTGTGGAACCAGATGTTCGTAGCCAAAAACACGTATGTAGGGATGGTGCAACTAGATCTGTAATGCACATAGGATCCTGTATTCTGTTTTCAGATACGAAACATACTTCGATTTCTTATTTATCCAACGTAAGTGCAAAAGCTTCTTGTTGCCCAATTTACTTTTAATGTTCGCACATTAAATGCGCCTACATTAAAACCTACCCTAGGTTTAATGAATGGTCGTCTACTTGAACTATTTTTGATATTTAGCAACCTGATATTGAGCTCAATGATTTGATCTACATCAACCATATTCATAGAATCTAAGAGAGCGTTATTGTTAGATTGTGATGATTAAGGGGAAGGAAAGGAGGCAGAATCGGAGATACAGTTGGAGATAAATTTGCCTGCAGTAGCCCGATTTTGCTTATCAAACCTAGGCGGCTCAGCAGATAAGGCACACATTTTATACGGCGCGACGGCCGATGTAGTATGTAATCATTGTTATTTGTATTTTTCATGGTTATATGTGAACTGTAAAAGAATACTAGGTCACACATTCCTAGTGATGGTTTGTATTCGGAGCTTTCCTTCTTCTAGATAGTCTGCTAACCAAGGCTGATGAGCACTTTCTGCCCAGATGCCAGTGGCCAAACTTTCCTTCAGCAGCCGAAACTTGTCCTTCACGTCTGGAATGCTTGCTCTCATTCCGTTATACGCAGTTAGACCAAACTCCAGGCCTCGCATGTAACGGGATGATGGCTGTGACCCTTTTAGACCCGGCAAGGTTCATGCTACCATTCCCGGGTTGACTAGCTTGGGCCCGCCGGTCGTCAGGCCGGAATTTCTTTGGTTACGGGCACTTCGTGTATTATTATCATTAAACTTACATAAACTTGGCTCATCAATTTTTACAGTTTTTTGTTGAAATTAACATTCCTCATACTTTGTCGTACATCATATGCAAATTGCATACCGTTTCCTATTTCTTAAATTTTCATCGGCTGGACCTATTATCACGCGAATTATTAAATGACGAAATCGATTGGCCAATATAGTAATTCTATCCATTCGAGAGACCAATTTAATATATTATGCAAGACTAGTAACTCTTTCCGCACTAGATAGGAGTCATTTAAGATTAAAAAATCAAACATTCAGAATAATTTACCTAACAGTCTAATTGTTAAATACTGTTTGTTGCGGAGAACTAATATATATGCAAGTATGTATTAGGTGTTGCGAACCTAGTAACAAATTAGTTCAGTTGTGACCAGTAGGATAAACCAAAGGCAGCATGAACGTAAAGTATAATCTCACGCACATTCGTTTCGTGCTTATTGGCGACTCATCAGTAGGAGCCGGTATTACGCCCTTTAACCACTATATATTTGGTAGAAGAATGTGGAATAATAGGACGGTACAAACTCCTAGACGAATGTGTAAACCTGTAATAGTGAAGCTAACATCATCTAAAGTCAACGACAATGCGACTTCAATGCTAACTCACACTATATAATATATATACAGAGTCTGTAAAGGATACTAACATTATGGCTATTGTGTTAGTAACCGATATCAACATTATTGTACCGAAAAGGTACATGGTACTAACACTATTGTTTCCAAATCGGTACATGGTACCAAACTGATGGATATCAATTTATGCTATAGTTCACTGAAATTGAGAATTACAACAATTTCTGAACACCTGTTACTCCAGTAAATCCATACACCCTGGCCTTGATCGATACCAGTTATCACATTTCGCGGTAAGCATGACATCATTCAATTCAATATATAACAGTTAAATACTGTTTGTTGTGGAGACCTACTATATATGCAAGTATGTATTAGGTGTTGCGAACCTAGTAACAAATTAGTTCAGTTGTGACCAGAAGGATAAACCATAGGCAGCAGGAACGGAAAGTATAATCTCATGCACATTCGTTTCGTGCTTACTGGCGACTCATCAGTAGGAGCCGGTATTACGCCCTTTAACCACTATATATTTGGTAGAAGAATGTGGGATATTAGGACGGTACAATCTCCTAGACGAATGTGTAAACCTGTAATAGTGAAGCTAACATAATCTAAAGTCAACGACAATGCGACTTCAATGCTAACTCACACTATGTAATATATATATATATATATATAAAAATATATATATATATATATATATATGTATGTATATAATATATATACCGAGTCTGTAAAGGATACTAACACTATGGCTATTGTGTTAGTAACCGATACCAACATTATTGTACCGAAAAGGTACATGTTACTAACACTATCATTTCCAAGTCGGAACATGGTACCAACATGATAGTTACGCATATTTTATCGTGTTATTTTGTTGTCTTTTATTCCAATAAGAAAAATCAACTGTTTTATATGGTGTCAGATTACTATGCTAAAATTTTGTAATACACATATCACTCCGAACAACTATTTTCCTCTCTATTTGTTGATAATTTTAGTTCTCTTCGCGAATATTTTAAGTGTTAATTCAGTGGAAAAAATAGATTAGCACGATTGCACGTCAAAAAATTGGTTCAGTTTGACAGAAAGAGGTGATAATAAAAACGGAAATACTCAGTGTGTAGCATGATAAACATTGATTACTGCACATCCTTTCAACCTTTCCACTTCTACAGTGGATACCTTAAGTATCTGTTTGAAACATTCGCTAAAGCATGTCTGCTTTTAATTTAGTAAACGTATTTTCTTACCAATTGACGAAAGAAGAGAAAGGAATTAGTTTTTTGAGTTCAACTCACTCAAAAATTATTTTATTATTAGGGCATGACGTTATTAAATTAGTCCGCGTATAATTCACTTTTTGCTGTAGTTGCAAATGCTGTAATGATTGTTATTTGTATGAAAAATACAAACTGTCAGTTAGGCTGCTTTTTAGACCATTTTAATCAGTTAAGGCTCTAGGTCTACTATGTATGGATCACAATGAACGTTCAGAGTTGTTGTTTATCTTTTTCATTTTGTCTGCTGTTGTCTTGTGTCGATATTCCGTTCGTCTGACATGAATTCAGACAGTTGTAGTTAGAACGAAAATTGTCTCATTTTGGCCACTTCACTTGCCGAGACAATAGCAGACATTGATACAAATTTTTGGACATTTTGAGGATGTTCATTTCCATTTTTCAAGATAGTTTTCCTGCAACCCTGACGCGTATCAGGTGGAAACGTTTCCAACAAAACGGTAATGGACGAAAGTGATACCCTTACTTAGTTAACTTAGCTTGCACTTACGCGCTTCGCAAAGTTAACCAATCAGTCTCCATACTACACCTAGGTGGGTTCATTATTCATCAATCACACGTTATCGTTTTCTTCAAGAGCGGTTTAACTAGCTACAATCAAACTATCAGTAAAAATGGGAACCAGGAATGTTTCCAACTAGTCAGTTTGCCGTCGTGGCCTAAGGTTCAACGCGGAGGTCGAATGCGTCTGTACTTGTGACTGACAATAGATATGCAACTTTGTCTGACAGGCCAGATACAAAGGGATTGACGTTTATCTCCAGTTTGGTAAATTACTTTAAAGAATTTTCTTCACCATCCGCGCAATCAATGATTGTCTTGTTGTTTCTTTTCAAATAATTTTCAATATAATGTAATAAATTACTTTTATGTACAAACACGATACAACATAATCTTTAGTTTAAAATAACTAAGGCAGCAAAAGTGTTCGTTGGAAATTCTTTCATTTATTTACTTCTATGCACGTGTTTAAAAAATGTATATTTTTCTTGATTTACGACATTTACCTTTGTTACGCTACTTTTTATCTGTTACCCTTCTTCGAGTTCTCGATTAGCAGCATTGCCCTCTAAACAATGGTTATTTATTGTACAAATATAAATAATTTATCTTAATATTTTTTGAACAGTATTGGTAAACTCAAGATATCTCTATTTGGTTCGATTGAGCAATTATTCATCGCTTGAAACGTTAAATTCTAACTCATGTCTATCCACATAAATAACTGTTTTCACAAGATTTCTAAAAATAAAATACAGACATATACATGCAAGTAGGTCAGCATAATTTCAAAAGCATGAATAAGCTAATATCATAGTAATCTATTGAAATAAAATTAGATGAATATTTGAACAGATTTATAAGGAAGTTTTTCACAAAATTATTTCACGATGAACTACTAATTTGATTGTGATGGAGTTGGCTCTTTTGTATTAAAATGCCGTAGTATGTATAAAATTGATTAAAACGAATTCAGTAATTTAAATAAATAGTAAAAACTCCCGAAAATAAACTATTAGAAAATTTCCAACGGACCAATTAATCTCCACATAAAAGATCGGAACACGTCAATTCCATATTAATTCTTAAACGAAGTTACGTCTCATACACGTGTAAAACTTTGAAATCTGGGACTCCCTCCGATGCTCCAACATATATTTAATTGAATATATATAAGTTTACGATAGACAGTAATCTATATATATATATATATATATATATATATATATATATATATATATATATTATAATGTCCATTCCTTTTTAATTTAACAC